>QLPG01004837.1:6864-19818 GCA_003314385.1 Gomphus sp. MG54
CTCTTCTTTATCTCTCCTCTCTCTCCCTGGATTGGTTCCTTCCTCTGGTGAGTGGGGTTTTGCATCAATGTGTCTTGTTTTGAATTTTTTTTTGAAGATGAAATTTCGCTTTTTCTTGGATTACATAAGCCACACTCGCACGTCCTCCTGCCTCCTCCAAACCCCACTGCTGACACACCCCCTTTTACACTGACACCCCATGTCCCTCACACTGAAACATCTCATGTACCCTGTGCTCTTTCCATGGGGGTACTGTATCCACCAGTGGTTGCTGCACTACTTGCAATGAGGTTTGTCAATTGTATGTTGACTGGGGCTTTATGTTGGCTTGTTATGGCATTAGATTACATTGTCATTAGACTTTGACAATAGAATAGTTTGTATTATCTGTACATTCAATACAAGAGAATTACCCATAGAAAAGCTCTTTATACTACCTTGACAACAGCCTGACACAAGATTGCCTACTGAAAAATTTAACCTGGATATTAGACTAACAATACCTTGGGTGTTCAGCTCAAATTAATCTTATGGCTCAAGGTTTTTTCAAGGTAGGCATGAATAAAGGCTTATTTAATAACATCTAAGTACCTTGAAAAAACCTTGAAAAAATCTTTGCCAAGATTAAATTCAGGTCACGGATCTATCCGTTCGGCAAGCTTAATTTCAGCTTGTGCCAGAACCATGGTGTAGTACTCAATTCCCTGTCGATCGATGGATCATAGCGGGTGAGCATATGGTGTCCTTGCAACTGTAATTCTGATGGAGTTCGGAGGGTCAGAGTTGTTTCCGAAGAAATGGGTCGGAGTTGTTTCTGAAGAAATGGGTCAGAGTTGTTTCTGAAGAAATGGGTCAGAGTTTTTTCTGAAGAAATGGGTCAGAGTTGTTTCTGAAGAAACTGTCAGGATTCGGTAACGCTGAAATATCAGTTAAGTCCTGCAAACCATTCTGGAGTGGCTAGGCTTCAACGTGCTCATGCGTTGCACCCTGCTGTTCCATGCGTGCCACTAATTTAGATGGTAGGAGGAGCCTCGTGAGGATGCCGAGGGCGTCAGCTTGAGCGAAGGACTTTAGAGATAGGAAACGGACAAAGGGGTGCAAACCAATTGATATTCTGAGTGAGGAACTATCTACATACATTCCGCTACTTATATAGTTAAGAACCAAGATGTGGAGCAGGGTGGCGTAAGGAATGGAAACAACAAGGTATGAAGAAACCACATGGAGGCATTGTTCACAGTGATCAGAAATAGAATAAGGAATGTAAGCGGGATTAGAATAATAGAGTATGGCTGAGAATAAGATAATGAAGTGGTGGGCAAGAATAGAACAATAGAGGATGACCGAAGATAAAACAATGGCAGTGGCCAGGACAATGAGTGGCTGTCATGTTGTTCGGGGGGAACGGGTCAAGGAGTGGATAGGGGGTGAAGGAACAATGAAGAGGATAGGACGAGAGGAGTGGTCCAGACGATGTACCGGGTGTACTGAGCCGAGGCTGCATGGTAGTGTAAGATGATATGGGCAAGGGCCAATTGGTCAGTATTCCCGAGTGAGCTGGTACTCGGTGTTGCGGACTTGACAGAAATGGGTTGGAGTTGTTTCTGAAGAAATGGGTCAGAGTTGTTTCCGAAGAACCAGGTTGGAGTTGTTTCCAAAGAAATGGGTTGGAGTTGTTTCTGAAGAAACAGGTTGGAGTTGTTTCAAAAGAAATGGGTTGGAGTTGTTTCCGAAGAAACAGGTTGGAGTTGTTTCCGAAGAAATGGGTTGGAGTTGTTTCTAAAGAAACAGGTTGGAGTTGTTTCCAAAGAAACAGGTCTGAGTTATTTCCTAAGAAACAGGTCTGAGTTGTTTCTGAAGAAATGGGTCAAAATCTTTTCAATGATTAGTCACAGGTGGTCATATTCCTAAAAAGGTTGGACATGTGGTGTTTTACTCCCTGGGTACAGTTGGTGTTTAACGCAAACAACAGGTGCTGGAGTCAGAGGCCTTGCTTCTTATTCCTTGGTTTCTGAAGCATCCGAGGTTTCAGACTCCTCTTCCACTTCCTCTATTATGGAGGCTGCATGTCCTTTAGTGACTGTGGTGGTGGATCTTGGGCACTCCTTGGCTGCATGGCCCGATCTGACATAGAAGAGGCAGAGGTTTTGTTTGAAGTGGCATTGCTGATCTTGCAGTGTAAGTTTTCCATCTTTTCTGATTTTGGATGAAAGATCCATGGTAGTCCTGCTGCCACTGGATAGGGTCATGGGTTGGGCTGAATTGGCCGTCTTATTTCCCATTTAGGGGCCACATATGTGGTCATGGGGGTCCTCCCTCTGTCATAGGGGCAGTCACAGTTCTGGGTGGAGGGGGGCTCTCTGGCAATTTCCAATCATTGCTCCCAGTAACAGGCATCAATGGATTGGGACAGGAGGTGGAGTTGGAGTAGGGAGTGGGGCTTTCCTACTCTGGAGATCTCATCCTTGATCCTGTCAGAGAGTCTGTTGTAGAACTGGTGACAAAGTGCGGTGTTGCCCCAGTAGATGTGGGTGGCTAGTCGATTGAATTCAACTACATATTTCATAATGCACTGATTATCACACATGTGGAGGTTCTCGAGGCCTACTTTGGGCTCTCTTTCTGGGTTGTAGGGGCCAAAGTTGGTTTTAAGTTCATTCATGAACTCTGCATAGTCATGGAGCCAGCCTGGCTCGTTGGGGGTAGAAAGGGCTGGTTCAAACCAGTCCAGGGTGGTACTGGTAAGGTACAACAGTACATAGGTTACCTTGGCACTGTTGGTGTCAAAAGCATCAGGGCAGTCACAGAAGTTCAGACTACACTGCGCTAGGAAGGCTTGTAGTTTCCTTGAATCAGATCCATCAAAGGTATCTGGATCCTGGACCTTGGCAGTGCAGGGGGCTGATCTTCTGGGGCTGGCTAAGTTGCTTGCCAGTGTAACAAGGGCCTGAGTGAGATTAGGCATAACATTGGGTACTAAGGTGAGGGCCCCTCCTGGGTGTGCAGGAGGCGGCGGTACTGCAGCAGGTGGTGTGACATGGGGCTGGATGACGGGGGGTGGTGCAGCGGGCAGAGGTATGACAGGTGGTGGTGCAATGAGTAGTGGTACGATGGGCGGTACTGCGATGGTGACAGTAAAGTGGACGATCTCAACCATATTCCAAATCAGACTCCGATGGCACTCATCCCATATCACCTTCACTGTTGCCACATCACACAGCCAACCATTCTATTCAGCATTCCAATCTTCAGACTCCCATTATATCATCATGTCTTCTTCAGAGCTCATTCCCATGTGTCAAGTCCACATACTGAGACCCATCCACCGGCAGTGCCAACCGAGCAATCATCCTATATCCACGACCAAGTGCCCACGTCGCCTGCATAACACTTGGTGTGCCGGTCCTGGCTCGACACATCTGCCATCCACACTCCTCGGTCCGTTTCACCTCGGGACTTCCTGTCCTTGTATTATCCTCGGACACGACCCCTATACTTGGCCACTCCCTATTGTCCTAATTTGAGTCACGATCCTATTATCTTGTCTTTTATTGTTCTATCCCCACTTTGGATTCCTTGTTCTAATTTTGTTCATTGTGGACAACAACCACATGCTCTGCATATCTTGTTGTCCCACATTCCTTATTCCACATGTCGCTTCTTAACCTATATAAGTAGGACATGCATGTACATACTTCCTCATTCTGGGTATCGACTAGGCTTAGGCCCTTCTACCTTCTTCTCCTCTGTTAAGTCCTCGACTCAGGCCAGCATCCTCAGCATCCCCCCAAGTATCTGTCTGTTGCAAATACAGTGGCACGCACGGCAAGTAGGGTGCAACGCACAAGTACGTTGAAGCCAATGCCACTACTCTTGGCCTGCAGGACTTGGCCATAGTCTGCCCGACCTTTCAACAACACCCCCTCGGCAGTACCGAAGTCTGTCAGTATCCAACGCTTGACAGTATACCCAGAATCAAACTACTTTCCGTGCACTCACGGTTTACGAATATGGTCTTTCAAGACACCCTTTTAATGACCTTTCTATCTTCTTGCTCGGAACTGGGTTCCTCGGTGACCCCTTCTAACTATTTTGAATCAGGATCTGCTCGTAGCTTCATTGGATCATCTTACTCTTGGAAGAAATATCCAACAAAACGAATCCACGCTCAGCATTTTCAAATCAATACCAGTATAGATTTGGACACCATCCTTTTCTGCCAACCGGGAGGCAAAGCCCCACCCTCGGCAACCTGTCTGGCATGCCTGATCAATCAGCATCAGCTTACAGACCATATTGAAAATTCGTTCATGATTATGACCTTTTTCCGATCTAGTATTTCTTGCTAACAAAGCACAGATACACTTACTAGATTTTCCGTCCGGACAATCAGTCCACCCATCCGTCCGTCGTGTACTAGATCCGTCGGTCAGCAATATTCGGGCACAACTTGCTCACCCACTATAATCCATTGATTAACAGGGTATTGGGCAGTATTATAATCCGTCAAGCTACTAACGTTTTTAGGTGCATCCCGATGGCCTCGGTCCAGGCGGCATTTGCCACTGTTCCAAAAGCCTCACCCAGGATCCTGTTCCATTGCTGGAAGCTTCGCCATTAGCCCTAGTCAATGCAACTGCCTTGCGTATGCATGTATACCAGAACAGCTGGCAAGTTTTTTGGCAGGGACCTCTTGGTCAGCGTCGTCATTCGGCATGTTCGGCCAAGGTCTCACCCATCCGTCCCCATCCGTTCCCATTCTTCACTCCATATATGCATGTTATATGGAGTTACGACCCCTTTTCCGTTCTTCTCGCCTAGAGGCCGACACATTTAGTAGATGGTGGGACGTCTACCTAAAAGGGGGGGGTGGTGACCAGCTAGAAACCTTTCAAACTGTGCAAACTCCCCTCCTGAGGACGTCCTTCTCCTGAAAACCTCCCCATCTTTTTACCCTCCATTCCGCCCATCACCTTCTGTCCCGTTCTCCACTCCCTCCATTCCATTCCGTCACCCATCACATCCCCCTCTTCCCCGATCCTTCTCCAACCACTCCACTTACGACCCTACAACCACCTTAATCCCAAAAGAAATATCTTCTCATTCCACCTCTAACCTCCAATCCCTCCTTCATCCGTCCCAGTCCATCCGCCACCTCTCCTCCCATCAATATAATACAGCCGAGATGCCGAACACCTCGGCACCTCCGACTTGTTGTATTTCTCTTTCCCTCTATTTCTTTTAGTTTTCCACCTTTTAAAAAAAAAAAAATTATACAATTTATTATCTTTCTCCTAATCTACTATTTCCACATATTCATCCTCATTCCTCTCCTCCTCCTCCTCCTCCTTCCTCCCTTCCTCTTCCATCTCCTCCTCCTCTCACAATACATTCCTCAATTCTTCCCACAGGTTCGGGTCTCCCGAATAACCCGAATTGCCCTCGAGAAGAACTAACATCATGTTCCCCATACTCTGAATCCTTCTACGCATCTCCCCAAGCTTCCGCTCTATCCGTTCCCCCCTTTCCGACCTCCCCATCTTCTTTGTCCGTTTTTGCCCTGACCCCCCAGCCATTGGCACCTCCATGGTAACCTCATGGATAGTTTTCTGGGAGCAGGCCCCCCTCACCCTCTCCCTCGGGGTTTCCACCCCCACACCAGCTTCTCCACTCGTCGGGTGGGATGCCTTTGCACCCTCTTCTGGGTTCACCAGGCAGACTTTGCCCCAGGTCAACCTATTCATCCACTAAAAAAGAAAATATACATCAGTAATTGGGAGAGAAGGCTATACCATCACTCACCTGTGACCCCCTTCCCTGTCCTCGCATACTAGGCCCCGTACTGAGGCCTGCCTCCATACTCGTACCCCGCCTCCGTTTATTAATATTCGGGACTCCCGAAGGCCCAGGGGTTTCTCCCCACCCCTCCGTCGCGGCCCATCGATCCACGGCCTCTCGGCCATCCTCCGAGTTGTCTGGTCCCAGCTCACCGCCACTAGTCTCCCAACCACAAAATCTCCGCCAAAGTCTACTACCCCTCCCGCGGTATGAACACTCGATGTTTCCTCGGGCATCTGCCCGGCATTGGTGATCTCAGCATCCATGGTGTTCGATTTTGATGTCTGGTGGGATACGATGATGCAATGGAGATGATGGAAATTCCAGGGACTTCCCAAACAATCACGCCATTACGTTTAGGCATTCTGAACCATGCTTTTAATTTCCGGCTTCAGGGGTTCAGCCGCTAAGGGGGGGATACTGTCAAGTCCACATACCGAGACCCATCCACCGGCAGTGCCGACCGAGCAATCATCCTATATCCACGACCAAGTGCCTGCGTCGCCTGCATAACACTTGGTGCGCCGGTCCCGGCTCGGCACATCTGCCATCCGCACTCCTCGGTCCATTTCACCTCGGGACTTCCTGTCCTTGTATTATCCTCAGACACGACCCCATTGTTTTATACTCAGCCGCTCCCTATTGTCCCATTTTGAGTCACGATCCTATTATCTTGTCTTTTATTGTTCTATCCCCACTTTGGATTCCTTGTTCTAATTTTGTTCATTGTGGACAACAACCACATGCTCTGCATATCTTGTTGTCCCACATTCCTTATTCCACATGTCGCTTCTTAACCTATATAAGTAGGACATGCATGTACATACTTCCTCATTCTGGGTATCGACTAGGCTTAGGCCCTTCTACCTTCTTCTCCTCTGTTAAGTCCTCGACTCAGGCCAGCATCCTCAGCATCCCCCCGAGTATCTGTCTGTTGCAAATACAGTGGCACGCACAGCAAGTAGGGCGCAACGCACAAGTACGTTGAAGCCAATGCCACTACTCTTGGCCTGCAGGACTTGGCCATAGTCTGCCCGACCTTTCAACAACACCCCCTTGGTAGTACCAAAGTCCATCAGTATCCGACGCTTGACACCATGCAACACTACAACACCCAGGACACATGCATCAAGGCAGAACCATTAACATATCATTAACTTTGCATACCTCCACCAGCACATTTCTCACTCAGAAGACGATCCTATCCAATCTACACTCAGTCATATGCGATAGGAGATGCAGTCTATTTCCTAGAAAGTCAAGAACTATACATATTTCTTGGAATGACATCTAGACCAGCATATTACGATAGGAGTAGAGTGGAATACGAGGCAGAGTTCAGGGCACCATCCCATCCTGATTATCCTGCCCACTCCATTTGACTCACTCTTAAACACAAAATGAGAGTGTATGACCGTATACCCATTAGTCCTCCTACTCCCAGACCCCTATCCTTGGATTGGGTACTGGAGAAATTGTAGAAGATATGTTGCCTGTGACCTGGAAATACTCCGAGATGACTCAGTCCCCTGACTCATCCTAAGGCCCCTCAGGAGTAGTGGACAAGGTTGTTAGACGTTTATTGGTGGACTTCCTTATTGTTTCTTTTATATATTTCCCCTTTTCTTGACATGACTCAGACCTGTTTCCTATTCTGTTAGTCTTTTCTTGTTGTTACTCATCATCCTTACCTTTTTGGTTAGTCTCCCCCTATCATAGCCCCTAGCCCCTATTCGCGCAGCCTTGATGCTGTACCATTTCTCCAGAGTTTCTCCATAGTTTCCTCTTTTGTATACTTTGTTCTCGTGCTTTGCCATGCAACTGACATAGCCAACCTCTGGCATCGTTTCGCATCATTGCTTGGTTTTTGTATATAAAGGCCTCTGGCTCACCTCTGTAATAACAAGTTCACAAGTTAAAACCCAAGTCCAGTCTACAAGTCCAAGTCAAGACTAGTCTAGAAACATCTAGACTATTGTATTCAAGCCCAAAGTCAAAGTCCAAGTCTTAGTCAGCATGACACATTTGCATCTCATCAAGGTCACGTCCCTGTCACAGAACCTATTCAAGCTGTGCCAAACGACTGTGCTAGATCCTGCCAGAGAAAAGGACCGGTGCACGCAGGCTTTTAGGTATTAATTACCTAGAGCAACTCTACAACGGGCAGAGGTGCGAAAGGTGATGGGACCTAGGGGGGAGATGTGAAAAGGGGTGGTGCCGATGAGGTTGATGGCACTGCTGAGGATGGTCCTCAACTGGATTGCATCTCTGAGGGTGACGATTGTTGAGTTGCCGGGGGGTGGTTCATGAGGAATGGGTTGGTCATGTTCGAACCTGGATGTAGGTCTGCATCCAAGAATCCGGAGTCAGATGAAGGTTCCAGAGGGTGTGCTAGGGTCTGAGGCATCTGGAAACTTGGTCCAGGGGCAGACAGTTCTTGGCAGTTCTTGGGGGATGGATGCACAGTGGGCAGATGCCTGGGTGATTGTCTATAGGGCTTGCGAATGTGTGATAGGTCTCATGCTTTATAACAATCAGGAGTGTGAGTATGAATATACTATTAAATCTGTGTGTTGGGCACTTAGCTAGAGGCTTCTGGAAGGGTTTCCAGAGGTTCCAAATGGTTTCTGAGGGGGGGTTCATACTCTGGAGATTGAGGGACTAAAGGTCTCGGGTTCACCACACATCGTGCTTTGACTTACTCGGCAGTACCAACCGACCAACCCTTACTCATATCATCCCATAGCATACAGTTTCAGTTCGGTACACCCGGTTCATCACCTGGTTCATTATCCTTTTCCCCAACCCCTATTCTTTATCATCCCTATACTCTTTTTCTTTCCCCCTCACTTGCTTATGGGATGTTCACTATTCTCTGCCACTTACTCGTGGCCCTATTGTTTTATTCTTGGACATTCCTTATTATTTTATTTCTTTCCCACAATCTCACCGCTTATATTTCATTGTCTTACTCTCACATTATTCTATTCTAATCGTTGTGGACTATACCTCCACATGGTCTTCATACCTTATTCTTTTTTCCATGTCTTATGCCACCCTTATTCCACATTCCACCTCTCCGCCTATATAAGTAGTGGATGCATGTACATAGTTCCTCAGTCTGAGTATCAACTAGGTTTATACCTCCCTACTCTCCTCCTTCTGTTCAGAAGTCCTTACTTGGGCCAACACCCTCAGTATCTGCCTGAGTATCTGTTCCCGTTACAAGTTAGTAGCACACACAGGAGCCAGGGTGCAACGCACGAGTACATTGAAGCCAAGCCACCCCAACTGGCCTGCAGGACTTGGCCGGTTCTGACAGAACCATCGGCAGTACCAAGGCCTGACACACAGTCAGAATCTGAAAGGGGCGGAAAGACGGGAAGTGCTGGGGGATCTAAGACTGTTCATGGTATTAGGTGATTTGAGTGGTTCAAGGTCACAGGGACTTGGCTTCAACTTATGTGTTGCGCCCTCCTCGATCATCTGTCCCTAATTTCGGAGAGTCAGAAAGTTTACCAGAACTGAATTGGAAACTACGATGCAGAATTAAGTCAATATTCATACTGGCGAATATTCCAGTTGACTGGTGTCTTATATACATGTATCTAGTCTTTGTACTAACTTTTGTCCAGTAAAGACAAGGGGGGGAAGAGAGTACAAGGGGCAATACAGAATGAAAGAACAAGGGAGTGAGGTACATGATAATCCTGCACATTGTTTATCAAAGGAGCAGAACCTTGGCTTCAGAATTTTTGGAGGTTTGGGAATGTGGAACCTCGGGTTGATACAATGGAATTTAGAAAGCAGTTGTTAAGGCTTTGAGCAGTCGGAAAGGTCCCAGAAATGGTGTGGGTGGTTGTGGGGATTAATGTGGGTTTGTTGGTGGCATGGGCCATAACAAGTAGGCATGGTAGGATTAATGGATGGTGAATGGTATAGAGTGGATGAGGGATAAGGACAAGGAATGTGGATGGTGGATGTGCCGAGCTGAGACCGGTGTATCAAGTGACTTGCATGTGCTGTAGAAACTTGTATGTGGATGTAGTCTGACTGCTCGGTTGGCACTGCCAAATTACCGGAATCTTGGTACATGTACTTGACACCACCGCATATATGCGGGTGTACCATGCATATGGCTACATTGGGCCAGCTTCTAACTTCACTCCATGAAATTTTCACTTATAAATAGCTTTCCTATCTCATATAAAGTACGAGCAACTTGTAGTAGAATGACAAGCAATTATAATTATATCTTTACCCCCCACCACACTAGCCATTAGGCTATAACTAAAATCTACTCACTTGCACTGAACCGAAGGTTAAGTGCCAAGTGCATACTTTCTCATTTGGAACTAGAACACCAGCTACTTATCATATAGCAAGGCTAGGATACAGTTGGGTTTCCAATAACACTATATAATATTATCTATCACTATATATTAAATCGATCTTGTGGGAGAACCACAAATATATAAACCAGTGCTTTGGTGCCTAGGCTAGATTCCCCGATCAGCACCTAAGTAGAGGGCAAACCCAGGACTGAGCTCTCAGTAGATTCATTATAGAACAATATTTTATCTAGTGATAAATACAGATAAAATCACACTAAAATCTAGGAAATCATTCCCTCAATTGTCAAACCGACTCTCTGATATAATAGTGTGGGAAACCCCCAGGAAACCTACAGATCAAAAGTCTCAAAGCTTTTACACAAAGGAGGGGTAGTGTCAAGCATCAGATACTGACGGACTTCGGTACTGCCGAGGGGTGTTGTCGAAAGGTCGGGTGGACTATGGCCAAGTCCTGCAGGCCAAGAGTAGTGGCGTTGGGTTCAACATACTTGTGCGTTACACCCTACTTGCCGTGCGTGCCACTGTATTTGCAACAGACAGATACTCGGGGGGATGCTGAGGATGCCGGCCCGAGTCGAGGACTTAACAGAAGAGAAGAAGGTAGAAGGTCCTAAGCCTAGTCGATACCCAGAATGAGGAAGTATGTACATCCATGTCCTACTTATATAGGTCAAGAAGTGACATGTGGAATAAGGAATGTGGGACAACAAGATATGCAGAGCATGTGGTCATTGTCCACAATGAACAAAATTAGAATAAGGAATGCAAAGCGGGGATAGAACAATAAAAGACAGGACAATAGGGTCATGACTCAAGATGGGACAATAGGGAATGGCCGAGTATAAAACAATGGGGTCATGTCTGAGGATAATACAAGGACAGGAAGTCCCGAGGTGAAACGGACCGAGGAGTGCGAATGGCGGATGTGCCAAGCCGGGACTGGTGCACCAAGTGTTATGCATGCAACGCAGGCACTTGGTCGTGGATATAGGATGATTGCTTGGTCGGCACTGCCGGCAGATGGGTCTCGGTACGTGGACTTGACAGGTAGTTAACAAGAGCCAAAAGTGTTAATAATGACTGCCATATGTCCCACAGTTCCATCATCTCCCCAACCACCCAGTCCTTTCTACTTGTCAAGTTTCGGGTACTGACAGACTTCGGGACTGCTGAAAGGTTGGGTGGACAATAGCCAAGTCCTGCAGGCCAAGAGTAGTGGCGTTGGCTTCAACTTACTTGTGTGTTGCGCCCTACTTGCTGTGCGTGCCACTGTATTTGCAACAGACAGATACTTGGGGGGATGCTAAGGATGCTGGCCCGAGTCGAGGACTTAACAGAAGAGAAGAAGGTAGAAGGGCCTAAGCCTAGTTGATACCCAGAATGAGGAAGTATGTACATGCATGTCCTACTTATATAGGTTAAGAAGCGACATGTGGAATAAGGAATGTGGAACAACAAGGTATGCAGAACATGTGGTTATTGTCCACAACGAGTAAAATTAGAATAAGAAATGTAAGGCGGGGATAACACAATAAAGGACAGAATAATAGGATGTGCCCTAGGATAGGACAATAGGAAGTGCCTATTTATAAAACAAGGCTTATAACCAAGGATAACACAAGGGCAGGAAGTCCCGAGGTGAGGCAGACTGAGGGGTGAGGAGTAGGCGTAGGATGGGAATGAGGGGTGTGACCGATATGTGCGTCTGGCCGAGAACAACTCATTGAATGGTTCGTACTTGGTTACTAATGGAGTATTTTAGTCGGTACTGCCGAGTTATCAGATCCTCGGTACGTGTACTTGACAGTATCCCCCCCTTAGCGGCTGAACCCATGAAGCCGGTAGTCAGAGATTGAACATACGGTTCAGAACACCTAAACATGATGTCACACGAAGGTTCGAATCTGGCGCCCTTTGCTTCTTTCCATCGTCTCCGGAACACGTAACAGCAGCGCATCAGAATCACCAAAAATAGAACACGCGTCGGATGTACGTGAGTTGGAGGAGACGGGTCGGGCCAATGGTGCTTCGGTGCTGACTACTGTGAGGGAGGTAACAGAAGGAGAAATAGTGGGTCCTGGAGAACAGCGGGTAGATGCTGAAATTCAGGCGACCATCGAACAGCGGGTAGACCGAGAGTTCGAAGCCGGACAGGCCAAAATGGTCAGACAGACGGATACACGGGTGTCTGAAGAACACGTGGAGAATAATGTTCTTGAGGATCTTGGAGCACCCATGGTCCAGGATGTAGAGGCTATGGGAACATCGGGGATCCCGGAGATTACTCCAACTCGAGGGGATGGGGGTATGGAAACGACGGGTGGGGGAGCAGTTAAGCGGCCTAGAGTGGCCGAGGTATATGCCGAAGATTTTCTCCATTTTATTGTTTATTGATTTTTCTTTTCAGCAAGTGGCCAATGAAGAGCTGTCCCCAATTCTACGCCCTTTATGCAAGGAGTGTAAGAGGTGGGATTGCGAGTGCCACGTTTCGGGGTCGGGTTCTGTGTGCTGGGAATGTAAACGGCATAACTTTGAGTGTAGCTTGGCTGTACCGCGGGTTTCCCGGGCCAAGAGTCTTCTGGACGATGATGAGGGGGATAGTGGTCGGGAAGATGGAAGTGAGACTGAAAGAGTTGAGGAACCGGTAATGAAGAGGCCAAGGCGGGATGATGCTGCACAGTCTAACGATCATGAAGTGGCCCTAAGGCCCAGCGGGCGATTGGTGACTGTGGAAGTCCCTCCACTCGTGGGATCGGGATCT
>QLPG01004844.1:0-38340 GCA_003314385.1 Gomphus sp. MG54
CTAAACAATTCTTTTTGGATATCAACCCGGACAGGCATTAACTTGCTGTCGTCTTGTCGGAGAACTTGACCAGGCTTTTATCACACCAAAGTTTTGTCACACTTCTCGGGTTACCTCTTTAACGGTTCCAAAACATTGTGGCCCAATTCTGACTTAGCTTTTTGCGTGTTTCTGACTTTCTAAAATTAGAGACAGATGATCGAGGAGGGTGCAACATATAAGTTGAAGCAAAGTCCCTCTGACTTTGAATACCCATATGACTGGTCATACAAATCTCCACTGTGAACTGACTACCACCCTAATTCCCAGTGCTTTATCATCCACTTTCCATCCTTGCCGTTTCCCTACCCTCAACCTTATGACCCTGTCAGGCTCCAGGAATGCCGAGGAGTGGCCAAGTCCTGCAGGCTGGGAATAGTGGAATGGCTTCAATGTGCTCGTGCATTGTGCCCTACTTCCCATGCATGCCACTGATTTGGGACAGAGGGATACCTGGGAGAGTGCCGAGAGTGTCGGCCCAGGTAAAGGACTTGGGACAGGAGAAGGGAGGACAAGAAGGCATAAACCTAGTTGATTTCCAGAACAAAGAACCATCTACATACATTGGCTACTTATATAGGCTAATAAGTGATATATGGAACAGAGTGGCACAAGGAATGGAGAACAATAAGGTATGAAGAATCATGTAGAGGTATTGTCCACAATGATTAAGAATAGAACAAGGAATTGTAGGGTGCAAACTTGCATCTCACCCCTGAGAGACCAATCTCAATATATTGTAATTATATATCTATTTTAGTATCATTCTGTGCGCCTTTGAATTCTGAAATTTTCTCACTTTTATTTGTATTTTTACCCTCAATATTGAGGGAGTTATTCATTTTCTACTATGTATGCTACTTATGGGCGCTTGTCCACGCACAACGCGACTTGCGTGGCCAGCTCCCTAGATTGGGACTGGCAGCCTGGCTCAAACCTTCGATAGGGTCAAGGGCCGGTTGCAGGGTATATGCGGGTGAAACACAACCCATGCATGCCTCCCTCCTCAGTTGTTGACTACACTGAGGAGGTGAGTTATATAATATATTGTACAAGCCTTTAAGGCTAATTCCTCTATTCTTTTTGTAAGATAAAATTAAATAGGTATATTTTCCGAATATACAAAATAGTTGTTGACTACACTGAGGAGATAAAATTACATAGATTGCCTATAAAGTCTTCAAACCTACTGCAATTTGCTCATAATCTCATCAAGGTTATGGGCCCTGCAGACCAAACAGAGAAAGTCCCATCGACCATGGGGAGACTAGCTACAGATGGATCAAATTGGTCTCTGTGGAGAGCTCAACTCATGAGTTACTTCGAGTCCAAAAATCTATTGAAACATATAGAAGGCAAAGCCGACAGACCACCAGATCCTCCCACTTTTCCCAAGGTGCATGTCCTCACAGATGATGAGGAGGCCAAGGTAGAGAAGGTTGAGGAGAGACTTGAAAAATGGCTGGCTAGAGAGGGGCTCGTCAAGACTCAAATATTGGCATCCATGTCAGAGTCACTAGCCTTAATGCTAGAAAAGAAAAAGAATGCAAAGGAGATCTGGGATACTCTGGTAACTGAGATGATGAAGAAACCAAAGATGGTTGTCACCAGCATCCAGAGACAACTCCGGAACATGAAATGCTCGGAAGATGATGATCTCAGAGAGCACCTTGATAGGGCTCAAGATCTCTATGCAAGACTCAATGACATGGGAGCTAAGATTTCTGAAGAAGAATTCCTTGATATTATACTATCCTGTTATATCCGTGATATAACCCTGACAGCTCGGACATCCAACATAGGGTGCTACGAAGCATCCACTCCAAACCAAGTCTGAGGAAGTCCAAACCCACCTGATCACCTCCGAGTCCGACCAACGATGATCACCTCGGACCTCGGACAACCTTCCTTTCTCGTTGAACAATAGTCTTATTGTAACACCAGTTGCAGATCTTATTGTACTCCATTTTTGTTCGTCTTATTGTTCTCTTGACTATTATTCCTAATTAGTTACAATAAGGATCGTATGTATAAATACCTCCAGACTTCTGTACTATACCTTAGTTCGAATATCGACTTGTATTCCCACTCACTCTTGAACTCTGAGAACTTATCTTCTCCGAACCTCCGAAATAAAGGACTGACAATCAAGGATGGTGCAACATTAAAGTTGAAGCCAAGTCCCTACGACTCCGAATACACAACTTGGACCGACTTACGTCAGCTTGGACCTGACACGAACTCGGACTCTAACATATCCTCACTGCCACCCTCCTACGAATCAGTCATGAATGCCCTCATGACATCTCTTGAAGAAGTCGGAAAGCCTTTGGATCTGGACAATATCATCCAGGTACTTAAATCATAATATGATAGGCGTAGGACATTGTCCCTTACACAAGAGGACCAAGGCTTCGTGGGTACTGCAGATAAGAAGGCGCATATATGCACCAACTGCAAAAAGCCGGGACACACAGTTGAGATGTGTTGGGCTAAAGGCGGTGGCAGGGAAGGCCAAGGGCCTAGGCAGAAGAAAAGATCCAGATTCAAAAAGATAAAAGGAAAAGGGAAAGGCAAAGCTAAAGCCAACGTAGCTGATGAAGATGAGTCTTCCGGAGGAGATGATGACGGATCTATGGGATTCATCAATTATGATTGCACCGCCTTCATCAGAGACGGAACAGGCGACACTATTATCTTAGATACAGGAGCTAGTTCTCACATGATGCCTCATAAGAACATGCTTGAGAACTATAGAAGCTTCCCCACACTGCGCACAATTCGAGCAGCCGACCAAGGCAGCTTTGATGCATACAGAAGTGGTCAACTCAAGATAACTACTAAAGTGAGAGGGAAAGCAGTCACATTGACTTTAAAAGAAACATTATATGCTCCTAAAATCACCTTCACCCTTATTTCCATAGGCCGATGCAATGATGCCGGTAACTGGACAGAATTTGCATCACAAAAATGCACAATAAAGAATTTGTCCGGCCATATCTTATTACAGGCACCTAAATTACACGGCCTATATCGTTTGGATAATCAGTCAACTCAACATTCCACTAAGCTATGTTTAACCACCATCGAGACACATCGCAGGCTAGGGCACATATCTTACAAAACCCTTAAGCGCCTGATGGATTGTGGCATGGTTTATGGCCTAGAGTTATCACAGGCTAGAGACAAATTCACCTGTGATGCGTGTATTAAAGCTAAGATTATACGCAAACTGCTCCCAAATGAATCAAGTGAGCGCTCAAAGAAAATCAGTGATAAAATATTTTCCGATGTATGGGGACTGGCAAGACATATCACAATTGATAAAAAGTCTTACTATGTTTCCTTCACGGATGATCACTCAAGGGAATCAGTGCTCTACTTAATGAGCACCAAGGATCAAGTCTTTGCCAAATACAAGTTGTATGAGGCAATGATGCTTCGGCAGAGGAATGTGTGCATCAAAACACTCCTTTCAGATAGAGGGGGTGAATATACAAGTGCTGAATTCAATAACTACCTAGACAAGCAAGGTACTCGACACCGATATACTGTTCATGACACCCCAGAACAGAATGGAGTCGCTGAGCGCCTAAACCGCACATTGGTCGAAAAGACCCGTGCAATGCTTCTAGATTCCAATCTCCCTAAGTCATTATGGGGATATGCTGTTCAGCATGCCAACTACCTTAAAAATTGCACACATACACGATCTCTACCAGACAAGATGCCCTATGAGATGATTCACCATCAAAAACCGAACTTACAAGATGCTCATGAATGGGGGACGGACATCTATGTCAAAATCAGACAAGACGATAAATTATTACCTAGAGCCAAGAAAGCTAAGTGGATAGGTCACTCTACTCAAAGCAACGGCCACTGTATATATTGGCTGGACAGTCAACGGGTATCTGTGGAGTGGAATATTATATTTGAGGCACTGAAATTGCCCTCAATCACTCCTATTTTACCTACAGATGATCGCACAATTATTGGGCCAAAGGCCATTAAATACAGGCCTATACCACCTGCGCCGGCACCTATTCAGGCGCCAGTACCGTCACGTGACCTACGGTCAGGTGAGAGCTGCATAGAAGAAATAATTGAGCGCATGCCGGAAAGAGATTTAGAAAATTTGCAACTAAGTCAAATAGATGTGAGCAGACCTGAAGAAGCTCCTCCACTCAGAAGAAGTGAGAGAATTCGTTTATTACAAGAGAGAGCTTCAAGAGCCGGCTCCGGTGATAAATCTCAAGCTGGAGAAGCCACACATACAAATTTAACCACCCTCGCTTGCGAGGACGTTGAGGGCAATATACTCAATGATATCGCACATAATTCTGATTTTTATATTCAGAGCAACAAGGGCGAGAGAGATGTATGTGACTACCTGGCAATAAGCACCAAACCAAAAAATGCCGATGAAGATGATTTTGCATATCTATCAAATGATTTGCAATTACCTATAACGACTAAAGATGCCCTTAGTAATCCTACATGGAAGACAGCCATGACACAGAGATCCAATCGCAAATCGACAAAGACACCTGGGAACTCACTAAACCCCCTCCAGGTGTGAATATAGTCAGTAGTAAATGAACTCATGTGATGAAACATAATCAAAAGGGTGATGTAGTACGTGCAAAATCAAGACTCGTTGCTCAAGGTTTCACACAAACTTTTGGAGTCGATTACGACGAGACTTATGCACCAGTCATTCGTATGACATCTTTACATATTATATGTGCAATAGTGGCTAGAAATAATTGGCCCATACATCATATCTAAATGCACCGCTCAAGGAACCTATCTATATGTGCAAGCTGCCTGGATATTTTGAGGAACAACATGAAAATGTATTACTGCTGAAGAAATGCATATACAGGCTCAAGCAATCGGGCAGAGAGTGGTATAAGTGTTTATCGAATGCCCTTTATTCTATTGGATTTACAAAATCAGCCTCAGACGCTGCAGTATTCTACAAACATCGGGCAAACAACTATGCCATCATCGGAGCTGCTGTAGATGATCTCACCATCACTGCTACGGATGACTCTATATTGCGAGGCATCAAAGAAGATCTCAAAGCTATCTTCAAGATGAAAGATCTTGGAGAAATCCACTGGCTTCTTAATTTGAATCTCAAACGGGATAAATCAGCCGGAATGATCAGCTTCTCCCAAGAAGCATATATTGACAAGATACTTGATCGATTTAACCTACAAGACGCCAAAACGAATACCACTCCATTGGACCCTACTTCTAAATTATCTAAAGAACAATGCCCAACTACTGAAGCTGACAAGAAAAACATGGAAAAGATTCCTTACCGACAGGCGATTGGTTCACTCATGTGGGCAGCAGTAGCTACCCATCCAGATATTTCATTCACTGTTTCATTACTATCACAGTTTCTAGAGAACCCGGGAATTGCTCATTGGAATGCAGTTAAAAGAGTATTTAAGTACTTAAAAGGCACGAAACATAAAAAACTAGTCTTAGGGAAGAGTCGAGACGGCCTAGTAGGATACTCAGATGTCGAATGGGCTTCACAAGACCACAGACACTCAATATTGGCCTACATATTCCAAATCGACTCCAGGAGCATCTCATGGAGCTGCCAGAAGCAGACAATAGTGGCACTCTCATCTACCGAAGCAGAATTTATTGCTATGACTCATGCCATAAAAGAAGCCATTTGGCTCAAGAACTTCATAACTGAAGTTTTCCAGCCCATTAAAAATCCAATTAAAATATATGCTGACAACCAATCGGCTATTACTATAGCTTACGGTAATCAGCAGCACTTGAGGACCAAACACTTTGACACAAGACTTTATTTCATCCAAGATACGATTGAAGGGAAGAAGATTACAATCAAATACCTCCAAACCAATCAAATGCTCGCAGACATCCTCACAAAGGGTTTACCAGGACCCAGAGTGAAGATTCTCACCGAAAGACTTGGCATATATTGAGCTTGAGGGGGTATGTAGGGTGCAAACTTGCATCTCACCCCTGAGAGACCAATCTCAATATATTGTAATTATATATCTATTTTAGTATCATTCTGTGCGCTTTTGAATTCTGAAATTTTCTCACTTTTATTTGTATTTTTACCCTCAATATTGAGGGAGTTATTCATTTTCTACTATGTATGCTACTTACGGGCGCTTGTCCACGCACAACGCGACTTGCATGGCCGGCTCCCTGGATTGGGACCGGCAGCCTGGCTCAAACCTTTGATAGGGTCAAGGGCCGGTTGCAGGGTATATGCAGGTGAAACACAACCCGCGCATGCCTCCCTCCTCAGTTGTTGACTACACTGAGGAGGTGAGTTATATAATATATTGTATAAGCCTTTAAGGCTAATTCCTCTATTCTTTTTGTAAGATAAAATTAAATAGGTATATTTTCTGAATATACAAAATAGTTGTTGACTACACTGAGGAGATAAAATTAAATAGATTGCCTATAAAGTCTTCAAACCTACTGCAATTTGCTCATAATCTCATCAGGAATGTGGATAATAATAGAACAATGAAGTATGGCCGAGAACAAAAGAGTGAGTGAGAATAGAACAATGGAAAGTGGCTGAACATAAAACAATAGGGCCACTGCCAAGTGACAACAAATAGTGAGTGTCCTGAGGGCAAACAGGGAAGGGGAAGGACAGGGGATAAAAGAATGATAAAGAATAGGAGGGTGGGATAGAGATAATGAACCAAATGATGAACCGAATGTACCGAGCCGAGGCCACACACTGGTGAGGGATGATATAGGTAAGGGTTGGTTGGTTGGTACTGCCGAGTAAATCAGAGCATGGTATTGTGGGCTTTACAGTATCCCCCCTCTAGCGGCTGAACCCATGAAGCCGGTAGGCAGAGTAGAGTTCGCAAATGCGAGCAGGAGGCAATAGGATGCCACCACAGAAATGGCAGAGGAGTCTACGAAGAAACGGATTGAGGAGGTGTCGAAAAGGAGGGAAGGGTGGTGGATGAAGATGAAGATGATCAACTTCAGTTGAGACCGAGGAAACGAATGGATTAAGACAGAATTAAGAGAGAGAGAGAAGAAAAACGGGAAAATCATAAAAGGCATGCCAAATATTTCAGGAGTCCCGATCTGGGAATGGGCAGGAAGGAGTAAAGGGAAGTAGATGGGCTGAAGAAATTTTTTGGGAGTAGGGGGAACTGAGGAGGGGATTTGGATGTTTTCAGACTCATAAGGAGAGCCATGATTGGGTTAAGGACGCCTTGGGACAGCCGAGGAAGAGGCCAAGGAGGGCTGTGAATTGAGTGGACAGATGATGGCCATGTGGCCTAGCAGATGGGTGGTGACTGTGGAAGTTCCACAGCCAGACATATTGGGATCTCGGCACTTTGCCAAGGTCTGGGAGGAGGGAAATTCCAGGAGAGGACCAGTTGAGGGATGATGTAGGGTCAGGATAGAGAGGAATTAAGGTCGGAATGGAGGAACAGATGGGCAAATGGAGGAAAATTTTTTGGAGGGGATGTCTTCGGGAGGGGAGATTGCATAGTTTGAAAGGTTTCTAGCTAGTTGCCACCCCCCCTTTTAGGTAGACATCCCAATGTCTACTAAAAGGTGTCAGCCTCTAGCCGAGAAGAATGGAAAAGGGTTGTATAGTCATATGATGTGCATATACAGAGTGAATGAATGGGAATGGATGGAGACAGATGGAAGAGACCTTGGCCGAACGTGTCAAGTGATGACGCTGACCGAGAGGTCCCAGCTAAAAACTTGCCAGCCGTTCTGGTATACAAGCATGCACAAGGCAGTTGCATTGACTAGGGCTATTGGTGAATCTTCCAGTGACAGAACAGGATCCTGGGTGAGGCTTTTGGAGCAGTGGCAAGTGCCAACTAGACCGAAGCCAACAGATGCACCTAAAAACACTGGTGGCTTGATGGAACATAACACTGCCCAATACCCTGTTAATCAACGGATTATAGTGGGTGAGCAAGTTGTGACCGAATATTGCTGACAGATGGATCTAGTACATGACAGACAGATGGTGGACAGAGATTGTCCTGGATGGTGGACAGAGATTGTCCTGGATGGTGGACAGAGATTGTCCTGGATGGTGGACAGAGATTGTCCCAGATGGTGGATCTAGTAGACATGTCTATATATTCAGTGATGACTGAATTAGCAGTACTGGATCAGGATTGGTAAAGCAGAAAAAAGGGGTAGCTGTGAACAGATGCTGATACAATCGAGCATATTTGGTACCCTAATTGGATGGCAGAAGGAATTAAATCGAAGAGAATAGAAGGTCATAGCAGCATTTATTTTGTTGCTGCTGTTATTTGTGAGGGCATAACCATAAGGAATGTGGCATGGGAAGTAGTGTGGTTCTGGAAATACTGTCAGGCTCCAGGAATGCTGAGGATGGGGCATTGTCACCAGGTTGGCATGAAAAACTGAAAATGTCAAGGAACCCGGTCTCAACTTATTCAGATGGCAGAAGGAATTAAACTAAAGAGTATAGAAGGACGTAGCAGTATTGATCTACTTGCTGCTGTGATTTCATAAGGGCATAACCATAGGGAGTATGGCACAGGAAGTAGTGTGGTTCTGGAAATACTGTCAGGCTCCGGGAATGCCGAGGAATGGCCAAGTCCTGCAAGCTGGGAATAGTGGCATGGCTTCAATGTGCTCGTGCATTGTCTAGGCGTATGTCCCGGGTGACTATGGGGATGGGTTATCTAGGTAGATAGTTGTTTGTGATAACTATCTAATATATGTGTTTGGAATATATTATATTCCACCGCAGGTAGTCCTCCGCGCGATACGAAGCTTTTAGGTTTGACTAAGCGCCGACCCAGGGAGGTGGCTATGGGGGTGCAGGGATGAGCGACAGTCGTTTGTGAACGACTCTGGTACTTGTTAACGTATAGTACCAGTGTGAGTGTGATGTGATACGTATCGGGAATTATTCCCAGTGTGTCCGGACAACGATAGTATTGCCCTGATGGATCTAGCCCGATATGGCTCGGGGTCACGTGACTGTATCTATGAATATGCAGGGGGCCGAGTGACCGCCTGACAATGATAGTCTCTATAGAAAGTGCGAGTAAAATCGCAGTTAAATCGTAGTAAACTCAATATGATGTTCCCGTTGGGTCCGGGGACGTGAGTGACGACGATAAAGCTGATAGCCCGGTATAATGACACGAGCGATCCAGACTTCGTCGATTACGATGATAAGCAATGTTCTTTGAGTGCGAGACTAATTTACTATTCTATATCTATCTGTCTCTTATAGAGATTCCGAGTCCTGAGTGTAGTGACCACCGTAACTACCCTGAGACGGTGTCTATATGCGGTCGACCCGATGTGGGTCGCCGCTCCTCTGATCTATTCCTGTCCGCCCTGTCCGCATGGTCGTACTGAATGTGAAAATGCTGCCTGCTGCTTCTTGCAGTGCCCTCCACTCTATCCTTAGTATCGAGCCCCGTTTCTCTGCTGGTGAGTGCGTGTCACCTGCATATATGCGCCCCGAATGTCTCTTCTCTTATCTCCTGTCCTATGAGTGACACGTCCCTGTGTCCCCATGTACTCTATGTCCTATTTCCGCCCCGTATACTATATTCCGGGTGCGTGTGTCTCTTTCTCGTCCCATGCGCATCTGTTTTCCATGGGCGCCTAGCGTGTAGGCCGCCGTGTCTCTATCCGCCGTGTCTACATGTGGGGGCGGTGTTCTGTATGTACTTTTGTATGAATGTAATGATACTTTTTAGTTCGTTCCGGGGCTCTGAATGGTAATCTCTAAGTCCATCTTTCTACATATGCACCTTCCTGTGCTCCCTACTCTGTGTCTCCTCCTGATCCTTCCCTAATCCCCTGTCCTCTCTTTCTCTCGTCTCAACACATTGCACCCTACTTCCCATGCGTGCCACTGATTGGGGACAGAGGGATACCCGGGAGAGTGCCGAGAGTGTCGGCCCAGGTAAAGGACTTGGGACAGGAGAAGGGAGGACAAGAAGGCATAAACCTAGTTGATTTCCAGAATGAAGAACCATCTACATACATTGGCTACTTATATAGGCTAATAAGTGATATGTGGAACAGAGTGGCACAAGGAATGGAGAACAATAAGGTATGAAGAATCATGTGGAGGTATTGTCCACAATGATTAAGAATAGAACAAGGAATGTGGATAATAATAGAACAATGAAGTATGGCTGAGAACAAAAGAGTGAGTGAGAATAGAACAATGGAAAGTGGCTGAACATAAAACAATAGGGCCACTGCTGAGTGACAACAAATAGTGAGTGTCCTGAGGGAAAACAGGCAAGGGGAAGGACAGGGGATAAAAGAATGATAAAGAATAGGAGGGTGGGATAGAGATAATGAACCAAATGATGAACCCAATGTACCGAGCCGAGGCCACACACTGGTGAGGAATGATACAGGTAAGGGTTGGTTGGTTGGTACTGCCGAGTAAATCAGAGCATGGTATTGTGAGCTTTACAGACCCTCAACCCCATGACCCTGGAACTTCTACCTCCTATGAAATCCTTTGGAAAACTATGGAATCTCTTCAGTTTCTCCTATCCTAAGTGCCTGACATGCAGATTTAATAGTATATTCATACTCACACTCCTGATCATCTTGAGACACACCACACATGTACAAGCCCTACAAACAATCACCTAGCCCTCCCTCTGCCATGCATCTATATCCTGGGATCCATCACCCACTGCTGGACCCAACATCCATACCCCTTAGTTTCTTGCACCCCCCCAACACCTCTACCACCAGTGCAACAAGGAAGGGCCCCCTCCAAACATTCAAGTGATGTGCCAAACCTTACCAAAGCCGTTGCCATGTTGGCAAGCAACCTGGCCAGCCCTAGGAAGTCAGCCCCCTAAACCAAGGTCCGGGACCTGGACCCCTTTGATATGTCTGACTCAAAGAAATTACAAACATTCCTCATACAGTGCAACCTAAATTTCTGTGATTGCCCTGATGCTTTTGACTCTGACAGCACCAAGGTAATCTATGTGCTATTGTACCTGACTAAAACTGCTCTGGACTAGTTCAAATTAGCCCTCACTGCCTACAACGAGCCATCTTGGTTCTATGACTATGACAAATTCATTTCTGAGCTCAAGATCAACTTTAGCCCTCATGACCCAGAGGGTGAAGGCAAAGGCAACCTCGAGAACCTCCACATGTGTGACAACCCATGCATCATGAAATATGTGGCTAAATTTAACTGACTCACTGTCTGCACCCATTGGGGTGATATCACACTCCACCACCAGTTCTACAATGGACTTCCTAGTAGGATCAAGGACAAAATCTCTAGGATATGTAGGTAAACCATAATCCCTATTCCAACTCCACCTGCTATCCCAGTCCATCAACACCTACTACTGCAAACATCAATCGGAAACCACTAAGGAATCCACCTCCACCAGGGACAGGAGGTCCCAACAAGTAAATTAGACAATTGGGTTTGTCCTGTTGGATTGTCCTTGATTGGAAGATAGGTGACTGTCAAAGGGGGGTCCATTTGTGGCTGTGTTGATGCTGGCATGGTTGTCAGTTGCTTTCCCCCTCTTTAGGGTAGATATCCCATTGTCTAACTAGGTTGGCCTTATGTCAGGAACAGGGGCAGACATGGTGGTGAAGGGTTATGGGTTTGTCATCTAGAAGGTGGTGAGGCCTTCTGTGGAGATTCAGAGGATGTCCTGTAATTCTCAGAAATCCACAGTTAAATCTGTGTCAATGGCTTAGTGATAAGTATTAACAGGATTATTAACAGGTTCCAATCTGGAGGAAAAATCTACAAGGTTTTCTGGGTACTGTTTATCTATGAAGTGGTATGGGGTCCATGTTGGTCAGGGTTTGCTGACATGAGGAGCGGAATTTTTGGAGGGTCAGATTGAGTGCTGAGTAGAAACTGTGGGCTTGGTGGTACCAAGAATCAGTTGGGGATAGAGATCTGAATGAAGCATTACTCAATGCCCTGTTGATCAACAGATCGTAGCCAGTGAGTCAATGGTGTCCAAGGATTGCCGAGTAACTAGAGTCTGATGGATTCTTGGAGGTTGGAGTTGTTTTTATAAAACAGGTTGAAGGCTTGAAAGTTGTTTGCAGATGTAAGGGAGAGCATCAAGAGCAGTGTGTTAACAATTTCAGGGGTCTGGCAAAGTTTAAGGTGTTGGGGTTAGAGGGAGTAGATGCATTGTTTTTTTTTTACTCTGTGGTTGTGCCATTGGTTTTCAATGTGACCAACTGGCACTGGAGTTGGAGGTC
This sequence comes from Gomphus sp. MG54, assembly GCA_003314385.1. Lineage (NCBI taxonomy): Eukaryota > Fungi > Basidiomycota > Agaricomycetes > Gomphales > Gomphaceae > Gomphus > Gomphus sp. MG54. The sequence continues at coordinate 12,334 of QLPG01004844.1, forward strand.
TGCGCTTCTATTCCTTCAATTCCAAAGCATCCATAGCTTTGGAGTCTTCCTTGTTTTCTTCCACTATAGAGGCAGTGTGCCCCTTGGTGGCTGTGGCAGCAGATTTGGGCATTCTTGATGGAATTATGAGCAAATTACAGTAGGATAGAAGAATTCTTCAGGCAGCTATTTAATTTATCTCCTCAGTGTAGTCAACAACTGAGTGTATATTTGGAAAATATACCTATTTAATTTATCTTACAAAAAGAATAAAAGGAAAATTAGCCTTAAAGGCTTGTACAATATATTATACAACTCACCTCCTCAGTGTAGTCAACAACTGAGGAGGGAGGCATGCGCAGGTTGTGTTTCACCCGCATATACCCTGCAACCGGCTCTTGACCCTATCGAAGGTTTGAGCCAGGCTGCCGGTCCCAATCCAGGGAGCCAGCCACGCTAGTCACGTCATGCGTGGGCAAGCACCTGTAAATAGTGTACATAGTAGAAAATGAATAACTCCCTCAATATTGAGGGTAAAAATACAAATAAATGAGAGAAAAATCGAGAATTTAAAAGCGCACAAAATGATACTAAAATAGATATATTATTACAATATATTGAGGTTGGTCTCTCAGGGGTGAGATGCAAGTTTGCACCCTACAATTCTTTGGCCATGTGTGTCAAGCTTTGGGTACTGACGGAATTCAGTACTGCCGAGGGGTGTTGTCAAAGGATCGGGCAGACTATGGCCAAGTCCTGCAGGCCAAGAGTAGTGGCATTGGCTTCAACGTACTCATGCATTGCACCCTACTTGCCGTGCATGCCACTGGTTTTGCAACAGGCAGGTACTTGGGAGGATGCTGATGATGCCAGCCTGAGTCGAGGACTTTACAGAGGGGAAGAAGGTAGAAGGACCTAAGCCTAGTTGATACCCAGAATGAGGAAATATGTACATGCATGCCCTACTTATATAGGTTAAGAAGCAACATGTGGAATAAAGAATGTGAGACAACAAGGTATGCAGAGCATGTGGTTATTGTCCACAACGAATAAAATTAGAATGAAGGGATGCAAAACAGGGATGAAACAATAAGGGATAAGATAATAGAGACATGGCCAAGGATAGGACAATAGGGAGTGGCCGAGTATAAAACAATGGAGTAAGGAAGTGCCAGGGGTCTTGGAACTGTTCATGGTATAGGGTGGTACGAGTGGTTCGAGGTTGCAGGGACTTGGCTTCAACTTATGTGTTGCGCCCTCCTTGATTGTCTGTCCCTAATTTCAGAAAGTCAGAAAGTTTACCGGAACTTAATCAGAAACTACGATGCAGAATTAAGTCGATATTTGTACTGGCGAATAGTCCAGTTGACTGGTGACTTATATACATGTATCTAGTCTTGTACTATCTTTTGCCGAGTAAGGACAAGGGGAGGAAGAGAGTACAAGGGGCAATATAAAATGAAGAACAAGGGAGTGAGGTGTGCAATGATCCTGCATGTCATCTATCAAAGGAGCGGAACCTTGGCTTCAGAATCTTTGGAGGTTTGGAAACACGGAACCTCGGATTGAGGCATCAGAATATTGGAAATCAGTTATTCAGACTTTGAGCAGTCGGAAAGGTCCCAGAAATGGTGCAGGTGGTTGTGGGGTTTAATGTGGGTTTATTTGGTGGCTGTCAAGCCCCGGATACCAAGCTCTGGTTCACTCGGTAGTACCAACCGAACAACCCTTGCCTTTGTCCCACACACCAGTGACAAGGCATCCCTCGCCAGTACATGGTCTCAGCCCGGTACATTCGGTTCATCATTGGTTCACTTTCCTCATCCCATCCCTTCTATCCTTTGTCATTCTGTTATTCCCTGTCCTTCCCCTTGCCTGCTTACCTTCAGGGCATTCACTCTTCGTTGTCACTTGGCAGTGGCACTATTGTTTTATGTTCTGCCACTCTCATTGTTCTATTCTCACTCACTCTTTTGTCCTTGGCCATACTTTATTGTTCTATTATCATCTACATTCCTTGTTCTATTCTTGTTCATTGTGGACAATACCTCCACATGATTCTTCATACCTTATTGTTCTCCATTCCTTGTGCCACTCTGTTCCACATCTCACTTATTAGCCTATATAAGTAGCCAATGTATGTAGATGGTTCTTCGTTCTGGAAATCAACTAGGTTTACGCCTTGTTGTCCTCCCTTCTTCTGTCCCAAGTCCTTTACCTGGGCCGACATTCTCGGCACTCTCCTGGGTATCCCTCTGTTCCAAATCGGTGGCACGCATGGGAAGTAGGGCGCAACACACGAGCATGTTGAAGCCATGCCACTACTTCTAGCCCGCAGGACTTGGCCTTTACCCGTCCGACCCCTTCGGCTTTCCCGAGGCCTGTCAGTATGTACGGTGCCTGACAGTGGCATGGGCTATAACAACACCCCTTAAAGAACCATTACCAACCTGAACATTACTTCCTTTCGAACAGTACAGGCTGAGCCATTTCAATAACATTTGATAAAAACCTGGCTACTATGGGTCCTCTAAGTCTGGATTGGAGTTGGCAGGATTATAGTCCTTGAACAAACCCCTCTTCAGCCTTGGGTCTGGAACCTCCCCTTCAGGCCTCTCCACCTCCTTGCCCTTTCCCTTTCTATTTGACCCTGGTTCTGAACCCACCACTCCAACAGACCTCTCCACCTTGAGTGTCTGGTCCTCTCCTTCTGACTCATGTGCCCCAGGCACCTGACCACCTTCCCTCTGAGAACTCCAGAACCTTCTGTGACTCTGACACCTCTGATCCTAACCCCTCCAATCATCTGCCAAAATGGTGTTGCACATCTCAGAGGCATCCAATCCCCACTTCACCTGATCTCCAAGGTCACTAAGCTGGTCAACAACCTGAGCATGTCAACACTCCAGTTAAACCAGACAATCCCAAATTTGCTCTAACATGGCTACCATCTCTGCACACCTAACCTTCTGGAGAGAAGGAACAACCACTAGGGAATGGCACAGGTCACCCACGGGTGAAATGTGGGTGACCCACACCCAACCCATGGAAAACCCAAACCCATCAACCCATGGGTTTTTTCCCATGGGTGGATGGGTGTCGGGTGTACGCTGCACCCACATGCATGTGGCATGTGTGAGTCATAGTATGGCGTGTGCGGTGCACAGCATGTACAGTGCATCCAAGTCATATGTGTGTGCATGCAGTGCATTCATGTCATACATGCATGTGTGACACATGGGTTAGGCTGGGTTGCAGGTGCTCTCAGCTTGACCTGCACCCACACCCAGGGACACCCGACCCTGTGACCCATGTGGGTTGGCCCAACCTATGCCATTCCCTAACCACCACCTCAAGCTTCTTCTTCTTCGAGGAAGATGCTTTGGGCATCTCTGTCTCCTTGCAAGGCCACTTTTTCTAGGAAACTTCCCCAACAACTGACACCCCATCAATCTTGTACCTTGTCCTACAATTCTGACAAAGTACACAGATTTTCACCCATGAGGTCCACATGCAATCTTTTCCCTACCTGTGGCAATAATCACAGGACCTTTTTTCTGATGAGAGAATCTCCAGAACAGTGACCTGATGATAGAGGTTAGGCTGTTGTTGAGTGTTAAATCTGTGTGTCAGGCACTTAGAAATAATGATACTGAAGGGATTCCATAGATTTTCAAAGGATTCTGGAGGGAAGTGGAAGTTCTTAGGATACAAGGGGTCAAGGGGTCATAAGGTCATGGATACAGAAACGGTAGGGTTGGAAGGCAGATGACAAAGTGCCGGGACTTAAGGAGGTGGTTGGTTGTGGTGTTAGACTTGTATGACTAGTTGTGCTGGTGTTTGAAGTCAGAGGGACTTGGCTTTAACTTATGTATTGCACCCTCCTCGATCATCTGTTTATAATTTTGGAAAGTCAGAAATGTATGAGAATTAAGTCAGAAATAGGCCAGAACTTAAGTTGGAAACTAGGATGCAAATTAAGTCAATATTTGTACTTGCTGTCAAGTACATGTACTGAGCATCAGTTCACTTGGTAGTGCGAACTGAATGATCAGTCTAAATCCATGTGCAAGTGACCAAGTCATACACAAGTTACTTAGTATGTCAGTCTCAGCTCAGCACATTCATCATTCACAGGAGTGGGTAGTGATCCTTCTTCATTATCTTGTTTAGTCCACGAAAGTTGATGCATAAGCATAGTGATCCATCTTTCTTTTGGGTGAAGAGGACTGGAGTGCCCCCAGGGGAGTGTGAGGATCGTATAAACCCTGTGGATATGTTCTCATCTAAAAACTCTCGGAGGGACTTTAGTTCACTTTCGGAGAGAGAATAGATCAGACCAAACAGGGGTGATGTGCCTTCCTAGTTTTGCTGAAAATGTCTTTGAACTCATGGTACTCGCTTGGGACATTACTCAGGTCTATCGGACCTTCTTTGGAGTCTTGGCAGTTGGAGAGAAAGAGCTGGAAGGTTTGTGTACCTTCCATTCTTGATATTCGGGCAAAAGCTGCTGCGTTGACTAAAGCAACCTTTGGTGCCACGAGCTGGGGTTTCGGAGGGGACAGAGTTTTGGATGAGCGCAGAGTCATAGCTGCCGGCTCAGATGGTACCTGGAGATTAGTTGTGGTCGGAGAGCCAAATGATATACGGCCCAATACCCAGTCAATCAACAGATTGTAGCGGGTGAGCCAGTTGTGTCTGAGGACTGCCAAGCAACTAGAATCCAATTGAGTTACATAGAATGTAATGGTGTGCTGCTCCCCTGTTGGGAAGCAAACATGGAGGTCGATGGCTTTTTGAATTACAGAGTTAGAGGAGCCGTCGAAGAGTCGTAGTGGAATCAGAGTGATGTCGTAGGTTTGGAGTTGGTGCTTTGTAGTGTAGTCAGAATCCAGGAAGCAATGAGTTGATCCTGAGTCTATTAGAGTGTCAATATAGGTGGTTTCAAGGTGGAGATGCATGGTCAGGGAGTTCGGACTGGAAAGAGTGGATGCATTGAGCCTCATCTCCATTGGTGCATCATTGGGTTCAGTGCAGCCCCTAACTGATGCTGGAGTCGAAGGGCTGCTTAGAGATTTTTTGACTCTGAGGTATCTTCTACTTCAGAGTTCATTGCCTCGGTCGTACTTTCTACAATAGTAGTTGCATGTCCTTTGGCGGCGGTAGAGGTTGACTTGGGACATTCCTTTGCTACGTAACCGGTTCTTCCACAGAACAGGCAGAGGTTGTGCTCAAAATGGCATTGTTGTTCTTGAGGCGTGAGTTTGCTGTCTTTGCCGAGTTTCGTGCTCATGTCCGAGGTTGTCTTGTTCGGGGTCTGGCTGGGGTTCAGAGGTCTGGTGCTCGTACTTGCGATCGGAGTGGTTGGTGCCCTGTTTCTGTCATTTGGACGTTCAGGGACTTTGGATGTGGAGGCTTCCCGAGACATTTCGGAGTGCCTTTCCCAGTAACGGGAGTTGATCGACTGAGACAGTTGTTGTAGTTGTAGTAGGGAGTTGGGCTTTCCTATGCGGGCGATTTCGTCCTTGATCCTATTGGGTAGGCCGTTGTAGTATTGGCGACAGAGTGCGGAGTCTCCCCACTGAATGTGAATGGCGAGCCTGTTGAATTCCACCATGTACTTTGTGATGCATTGGTTGTCACGCATTCGGAGGGCTTCAAGGTCAGCTTTGGCCTCTCCTTCTGGATCGTGGGGGCTGAAGTTGGCTTTGAGTTCAGAGATGAATTCCTGATAATCGTAAAGCCAGTAAGGGTCTTCTTTGGAGGAGAGACTGGGTTTGAAGTAGTCTAAGGCAGTGCCCATTAGATATGATAGTATATAGGTTACTTTGGCACTGTCAGAGTCAAAGGCGTCAGGGCAGTCTCGAAAGTTTAAGGTGCACTGCACTAGGAACGGTTGTAGTTTCTTGGCATTGGAGCCATCGAAGGCATCGGGGTCTCGAATCTTGGTCCGAGCTGATGATTTCTTTGAGCCGGACAGATGTTTGGCTAACATGGTGATGGCTTCGGCCAAGTTGGCTTCAGCATTGGCATTGTCCAAGGGTGGCATTTGGTCTTCTAGAAGGGGGTTTGACGAGTGTTTGGATGGTGGGTCTGGGGCTAGTGGAGGGTTTGGTGGCGTATGGATGTCGGGTTCTGCGGCAGGTAAGTTTGGGGTCAGGGATGTGCGGCGTTCTGAAGCTTCCGTAAGTCTTTGAACAGCTCTGATTCATTTGCTGCATCTCATAGACGATCAGGAGTGTGAGTTTGAATATACTGTTAGCGTCCGAGTTTGTGTCAGGTCCGAGCTGATATAAGTCAGTCCAAGTCATGTGTTCAGAGTCGTAAGGACTTGGCTTCAACTTTAATGTTGCACCCTCCTCGATTGTCAGTCCTTTATTTCAGAGGTTCGGAGAAGATAAGTTTTTGGAGTTCAAGAGTGAGTGAGAATACAAGTCGATATTCGAACTAAGGTATAGTACAGAAGTCTGGAGGTATTTATACATACGATCCTTATTGTAACTAATTAGGAATGATCAAGAGAACAACAAGATGAACGAAAATGGAGTACAAGAGGAATATACATTGGTGTTACAATAAGACTATTGTTCGACAAAAAAGGAAGATGTCCGAGGTCCGAGGTTAATGATGCTGGTCGGACTCGGAGGTGGCAATGTAGGCTTGGACTTGGTTTGGAGTAGGGTCCTTTTGTAGCACCCTATGTCGGATGTCCAGGATGTTGGAGTTATATTGCGGATATAACAGAGGCCAAGTTTGTGGAAAAAATGCACCAGTTGAAGGAGGAAGGGGAGAAAAAAGGGAGGAGGTCCAGAAATTGGTAGAAATTCAGAGGTTGGTAGAGGAAGTCCAGAAGTTGGCAGAAGTTCAGAGGTTGGCAGAGGAGAAGAAAAAGGAGGAAGATCAGAAAGTGGAGGAAAGGAGGGCTGCAGAGGAGAATGTAGGGTGTATATATGTACCTTACCCCTGAGAGGTCAATCTGCAATATATTCTCATTTTCAATTGATTTTAGTATCAACCTGTGTGCAATTGAATTTCAAAATTTTCAAAATTTTATTTATATTTTTACACTCATGTCAAGCTTTGGGAATGCCAAGATGTCAGATGGGAACAGCCAAGTCCTGCAGGCCAGAAGTAGTGGCTTTGGCTTCAATGTACTTGTGCGTCATGCCCTACTCTTCCATGCATGCCACTGATTTGCAACAGACAGGGTACTCAGGAGGATGCCGATGATGCTGGCTGTCAAGTACACATACTGAACTTCAGTAATTTGACAGTCCTGACTGAGCAGTCATCCTAAGTCTATGTACAAGTGTCCACGCCACATGCAAAGTCACTTGGTATGCCAGTTTTGGCTCGGCACATCCACCACCCATACTTCTCATCCTTTGATCTGCCTCAACTCGGGACTTCCTGTCCTTGTTTTATCTTCAGTCGCAACCATTGTTTTATAGTTAGGCTCTCCCTATTGTCCTATCCTTGGTCACATTTCTATTATTCTATCTTTTATTGTTCTATTTCTGTTTGCATCCCTTCATTTTAATTTTACTCGTTGTGGACAATACCCACATATTCTGCATACCTTGTTGTCTCACATTCCTTATTCCACATGTGGCTCCTTAAACCTATATAAGTAGGGCATGCATGTACATATTTCCTCATTCTGGGTATCAACTAGGCTTAGGCCCTTCTACCTTCTCCTCTTCTGTTAAGTCCTCCACTTGGGCCGGCATCATCGGCATCCTCCCAAGTACCCTGTCTGTTGCAAATCAGTAGCATGCATGGAAGAGTAGGGCATAACGCACAAGTACATTGAAGCCAAAGCCACTACTCCCAGCCTGTAGGACTTGGCCATTCCTGTCTAACATCTTGGCACTCCCAAAGCTTGACACCAGCCTGAGTAGAGGACTTAACAGAGGAGGAGAAGGTAGAAGGGCCTAAGCCTAGTCAATATCCAGAATGAGGAAGTATGTACATGCATGCCCTAATTATATAGGTTTAAGAAGCGACATGTGGAATAAGAAATGTGAGACAATAAGGTATGCAGAGCATGTGGGTATTGTCCACAACGAGTAAAATTAGAATGAAGGAATGCAAACAGAAATAGAACAATAAAAGATAGAACAATAGAAATGTGACCAAGGATAGGACAATAGGGAGTGCCTGACTATAAAACAATGGTTGTGACCAAAGATAAAACAAGGACAGGAATTCCTGAGGTGAGGTGGATTGAAGAGTGAGGAGTAGGTGTGGTGGATGTGCCAAGCTGAGACTGGCATACTAAGTGATGTACATGTGGCATGGATACTTGTACGTGGATGTAGTGTAGTTGGGTCTGGCAGATAGGGTTTCCTGGGGTTTTCCCGCGCTTTTATATCGGAGAGTCGGTGGGGTAAATAGGATAATAATCCTATGGAATTTCCTGTGAATTTAGATGTATTTATCACTAGGAAATATATTGCTCTATGGCAATTCTACAGGGAGCTGAGTCCCAGGTTTACTCTCCGCTTAGGCGCCATACCGGGAATCCGGCCTGGGCGCCAAAGCGTCGGTTTGTAGATTTTGTGGTTCTCCCACAAGTTAGATATAGTATGTAGTGATGTAATATAATATATTATGTTGGAAACCCAACTGTGGCCCGGCCTTGCTGTACGACAAGTAGTTGGTGCTCTAGTCCTAAATAGGAAAGTACGCTCGGCGCTTAACCTTCCGGTTCAGTGCGAGACAAAGATATTCGAGTGTAGCCTAAAGGCTAGTGTGATGGGGGGCAACGATATAACTATAATTGCTTGTTTTTTGGTTACTGTACTACTCTAAATATCTCTTGTATTTATACAAAGTAGAAGATGATTAGTAAGAAGAAAACTTCATGGAGTGAAGTTTAGAAGCCGGCCTAATGCGGCCGTGCACACGGTACACCCGCATATATGCAGTGGTAATGGTATAGACGAAAACTTCACAGGGGGGAAGTTGGAAATAGCATAGAATATGAAATAGAATGAATAAGAAACCACATGCCAGTGTATCTCCTTCCCAACGTGTCCAGATGATGTGAGCCGGCCCTTGGGGTAGGCATGGGGCCGGGTAGACAGTGTGAGGTAAAACCCGCTCCTAAATCCACGAAAATATTCGTGAGTGTTCTTCATGTTGAATAGAACATCGGTATAAAGTTGCATCCTGCTCTGGGAATGGTTGGAGGAGATATTGGAGTTTTGGTGGAGGATATATGTATAAATGACTCAATGGTCCCTGGTTCTAACATGTAGGATGACTGCTTGGTCGACACTGCTGAATTACTGGGATGTCAGTACGTGTACTTGACAGCTCAAAACTGAGCAAGTTATTTTGTATTTACTCTGTACATTACTGATACACATGGCCAGTTCCCTGGGAAGGGACTGGTAGGTTGGCTCCGGTGGCTTAGGGGCCAGCTCAGGGATATATGTAGGTGGAACACCATCCATATATGCCCTCCTCCTCAGTGGTTGACACACACTGAGGAGGTGAGCCTAATGTATTATATGGTGTATTTTACCGACTTATTTTCCCTTCTTTTCTTTGTAGAATAAATATTTAGGTATATTTCATGAATAAAATTAGGGGTTGACACACTGAGGAGAATGAATATTTAGATTGTTCAAATAAATTCTCTGAACCACTCCACAAGTTGCTCATAATCCTATAGAGAAAAGGGTTGCAGAAGAGATGAGGATAGCAGAGGAAGAAGCCTGCCTGGTTGTTAAGTCCAAAGTTGAGTCAGGTCCAAGCTGACATAACTTGGTCTGAAGTCTTGTGTTTGAAGGCTTGGGGAGTTGGTTTTAACTTGTGTGTTGCGCCCTCCTCAATTGTCAGTCCTAATTTTGGAGGTTTAGGGTTACAGAGGTTTGGAGTTCAGAGAACAAGTGGGTTGGAATACTAAGTTGATATTTGAACTAAGGTATAGTACAGAAGTCTGGAGGTATTTATACATAGCAGTCCTTATTGTAACTAATTAGGAATCTTTGAGAGAACAATAAGATGAACGAAAATGGGTTACAAAAGAAATCTACATCTGGTGTTATAATAAGACTATTGTTCGACAAGAAAGGAAAGAGGTCTGAGGTCCGAGGTGATCATTACCTATCGGGGTTTAGGTAGGGGTGATGAGGTTTGGAGGTGATGAGGACCTGCTTTACAATAACACTATTGTTTGACGAGAAAGGAAAGAGGTCCAAGGTCCAAGGTGATCATTACCTATCGGGGTTTGGGTAGGGGTGATGAGGTTTGGAGGTGATGAGGTGGGTACTGCTTAAATCTGGTCATTCTGGCCATTATACCTCTTCCTACCTTGATGCCTCTGTTGGTTTCATCTCCAAGATTCATGGGAAACAATGTCCTGACATCACCAAGTCCTCTGGTGGTTACCATTCCAAGATTTCCCCCTCTAATCTCTATTATATCATGCATCTGTCAAGTACACGTACCGAGGACCCGATAACTCGGCGGTACCGACTAAAATACTCCATTAATAACCAAGCACGAACCATTCGATGAGTTGTTCTCGGCCGGACGCGCATATCGGTCACATCCCTCATTCCTACACCCACTCCTCACTCTTCGGTCTGCCTCACCTCGGCATTTCCTGCCCTTGTATTATCTTCGGTCATGGCCTTGTTCTACAGTCGGGCACTTCCTATTGTGCTAGGGCACGTCCTATTATTCTGTCCTTCATTGTTCTATTTCCACCTTACATCTCTTATTCTAATTTTACTCGTTGTGGACAATGACCACATGTGTTGCATACCTTGTTGTCCCACATTCCTTATTCCACATGTCGCTTCTTAACCTATATAAGTAGGACATGGATGTACATACTTCCTCATTCTGGGTATCGACTAGGCTTAGGCCCTTCTACCTTCTTCCTCTCTGTTAAGTCCTCGACTCAGGCCGGCATCTTCAGCATCCCCCTGAGTATCTGTCTGTTGCAAATACAGTGGCACGCACGGCAAGTAGGGCGCAACGCACAAGTACGTTGAAGCCAACGCCACTACTCTTGGCCTGCAGGACTTGGCCATAGTCCGCCCAACCTTTTCGACAACACCCTTCGGCAGTACCGAAGTCCGTCAGAATCCGGCTCCTGACAGCATCTCATGGAAAGAGAGAAGATTGAGAATGTGACCCAAGGCACCCAGGTGCTCAAAAAAATTCTTAATTAACCCTTGGCCTCTAAAACTGTAAGGAGGCACCTGAAGAAGGCAGGGATGAAGGCAGTTGTGAACAAGAAGAAGCCACTTCTTAGTACAAGGCATAGGAAGGTGAGGAGGGAGTTTGCAGAAGCTCATCTAGAGTGGACTGTAGAGGAAGCATGTCGTCTGGTCAGATGAGACCAAAATCAATCACTTGAGGTCAGATAGAAGGAGGTGGGTCTATCAAAAGGCTGGAGAGCCTTTGAATGATAGGCTGGTTGAGGGAACACTGAAGTTTGATAAAGGTTCTGTGATGGTGTGGGGTTGTGTGCCATGAGAGAGACCTTGATATGCTGTCAAAATTGATGGGAGGAAAGATGGAGAGCTGTACAGGCAGATTTTGGATGAAGATCTTCCAGCTAGCCTAGAGTATTATGGTAAATACTCTACTGACATCATTTTCCAACAGGATAATGACCCCAAGCACAAATGCAAGAAGGCCACCCAATGGTTTTCTAACCATGGTTATGAGGTCATGAAGTGGCCAACTCAGTCTCCTGACCTGAATCCCATTGAACACCTCTGGACTATTATCAAAAATTGCCTTTCTGACTATGAAAACCCCCCTAATGGTGTGCATGAGTTATGGAAGAGGGTTCAGGTGGAATGGAACAAGATAGAGCCTGAGGTGTGTCAGAAGTTAATTGAGAGTATGCCTAGGAGGGTGCAGGCTGTGATGAGGGCAAATGGGGCCTATATCAAATACTAATATATACCAATTTTTGATGAAAAAAAATAGAGAGGACACAACTGTTCACATGTTTGATTATATTAAATAATTAATATCTTGGGCCAATATTGATAATTACATAATCATCCTGCTGAGTGACCTCAAGCTAAGATGCAGGGCTATCATGATAAGTTATATCAGATTTTGTGCTTATGTGATCATTGCATTATTTGCTACACAATCAAAGTGTTGACAATATGTGAATGGTTTTGTCCCCTACTGTATATAACCCTCCAGTTGACTGGACTGTTTGCTAGTACAAATATTGACTCAATTTGCATCTGATCTCCAACTTAAGTTTTCAGCCTAATTCCAACTTAGCCTCTCATGTGTTTCTGACTTTCTGAAATTAGGGCCAGACGATTGAGGAGTGTTAAGTACACATACCGAGAACCGTCCACTTGGCAACGCTGACCAAACAACCATTCTATATCCACAACCAAGTGCCCACGCCTCATGCATAACACTTGGTAAGCTGGTATTGGCTAGGTACATCTGCCATCCACAACTCCTTGTCCTCACCCTTTGGTCTGTCTCACCTTGGGACTTCCTCTCCTTGTATTATCCTTGGTCACAACTCCATTGTTTTATACTCAGCCACTCCCTATTGTCTTGTCCTTGGCCACATTTCTATTATCTTATCCCTTATTGTTTTATTCCTGTTTTGCATCCTTCATTCTAATTTTATTCATTGTGGACAATAACCACATGCTCTGCATACCTTGTTGTCTCACATTCCTTATTCCACATGTCAGTTCTTAACCTATATAAGTAGGGCATGCATGTACATATTTCCTCATTCTGGGTATCAACTAGGCTTAGGCCCTTCTACCTTTTTCCCCTCTGTAAAGTCCTCGACTCGGGCCGGCATCACCAGCATCCTCCCAAGTACCTGTCTGTTGCAAATTGGTGGCATGCATGGCAAGTAGGGCACAACGCACGAGTATGTTGAAGCCAATGCCACTACTCTTGGCCTGCGGGACTTGGCCATTGTCTGCCCGACAACGCTCGGCAGTACCAAAGTCTGTCAGTACCTGAAGCTTGACAGTATACCCAGAATCACACTACTTTCCATGCACTACAATATGGTCTTACCAGACACCTTTTTAATGACCTTTCTATCTTGTTATTTGGAACCGGGTCTCCCGGTAGCCCTTTCTAACTGTTTTGAATCAGGATCTGCTCATAGCTTCACCGGATCGTCTTACTCCCAGGAGGGTGTCCAACAAGACAGATCTACGCCACAGCATTTTCAACCCAATACCAGTATAGATTCAGAAACCACCCAGTTCAGAAGAACTTCAGTTTTTTCCAGCCAACTGGAAGGCAATGCCCTACCCTTGGCACTCTGTCTGGCATGCTTGATCAATCAGCATCAGCTCACAGACCACTTGAAAATTTGTCTATGATTATAACCCTTCTCGATCTAGTATTTCTTGCTAACAGCACAGATATGTCCACTAGATTTTCCATCTGGATGACTTTAGTCCACCCATCCCTCTGTCATGTCACTAGATCCATTGGTTGGCAATATTTGGGCACAACTCACTCACCCACTATAATCCATTGATTAACAGGGTATTGGGCAGTATTATAATCTGTCAAGTCACTAACATTTTTAGGTGTATCCCAATGGCCTTGGTCCAGGCAGCATTTGCCACTGTTCCAAAAGCCTCACCCAGGATCCTGTTCCGTCGCTGGAAGCTTTGCCAATAGCCTTAGTCAATGCAACTGCCTTGTGCATGCTTGTATACCAGAATGGCTGGCAAGTTTTTGGCTGGGACCTCTCAGTCAGCGTTGTCATTCAGCATGTTTGGCCAAGGTCTCTTCCATCTGTCCCTATCTGTTCCCATTCATACACTCCGTATATGCACATCATATGCATTTACAACCCTTCTCCATTCTTCTTGGCTAGAGGCCGACACCTTTAGTAGATGGTGGGATGTCTACCTAAAAGGGGGGGATGACGACCAGCTAGAAACCTTTTTCAAACTGCGCAAACTCCCCTCCTGAAGATATCCCTCTCCCGAACAAACTCTCCATTCATCACTCTCTGTCCTGTCCTTCACTTCCTCTGTTCCTTCAGTCCCTCCCCTATATGATCCCGACACTTCACTCACAATCCTACGACCACTCTTACCCCCAAATATATCCCCTCATTCTACAATTAACCTCTAATCCTTCCACAAACCTCCTGACACTCCAATTCTGACATCACAAAGACCTGTCAAGCCTACAATACCATGCTCTGATTTACTCGGCAGTACCGACCAACCAACCCTTACCTATATCATCCCTCACCAGTGTGTGGCCTTGGCTTGGTATATTCGGTTCATCATTTGGTTCATTATCCCTATCCCACCCTCCTATTCTTTATTATTCCTTTACTCCCTGTCCTTCCCCTTGCCCATTTACCCTCAGGACACTCACCATTCGTTGTCACTTGGTAGTGGCCCTATTGTTTTATGTTCGGCCACTCTCTATTATTCTATTTTCACTCATTCTTTTGTTCCCAGTCATATTTCATTGTTCTATTATCATCCACATTCCTTGTTCTATTCTTGATCATTGTGCACAATACCTCCACATGATTCTCCATACCCTATTGTTCTCCATTCCCTGTGCCACTCTGTTCCACATCTCACTTATTAACCTATATAAGTAGCCAATGTATGTAGATGGTTCTTTGTTCTGGAAATCAACTAGGTTTACGCCTCCTTGTCCTCCCTTCTCCTGTCTAAAGTCCTTTACTTGGGCTGACACTCTCGGCACCCTCCCAGGTATCACTTCTGTCCCAAATCAGTGGCATGCACGGAAAGTAGGGCGCAACACATGAGCACATTGAAGCCAAGCCACTACTCCTGGCCTGCAGGACTTGGCCATTCCCATCCGACACCTCGACATTCCCAAAGCCTGACAAGACCTCACATCCCTCTCAGTACATCCATCACCCTCTTCTTCCATCAATATAACACAGCCAAACCGCGGAGCACTTTGGCACTTTCGACTTGTTCTTTTTTTTCTTGGTTCCATTTACTTTTCATTCAAAAAAAAACAAACGATAATATTATAAATCCTTTAGTTTATCTCAACATTTTCTGCATCCTCCCTTTGCTTCCCCTTCCCTTTACCTGCTTCCATACTCCCATCCCCACCCTCCAACCGATCTTCTCCACCTCCCAAATTTCTGAAACCTCCCGTAATCACCTCAAGAATAAGATAGAGGGTGGCCTCTATCCTCTGGTTACTTCGAAGGAGCTCCTCCAACAGCTCCTTCACCCCTCCCGATCCCGATGGCTGTCAAGTCCACGTACTGAGACCCATCCACCAGCAGTGCCGACCGAGCAATCATCCTATATCCATGACCAAGTGCCCGCATTGCATGCATAACACTTGGTGTGCCGGTCCCAGCTCGGCACATCCACCATTCACACTCCTTGGTCCGTTTCACCTCAGGACTTCCTGTTCTTGTATTATCCTCGGACACAACCCCATTGTTTTATACTCGGCCACTTCCTATTGTCCCATCTTGAGTCACGATTCTATTATCCTGTCTTTTATTGTTCTATCCCTGCTTTGCATTCCTTGTTCTAATTTTGTTCGTCGGTGGACAATGACCACATGCTCAGCATATCTTGTTGTCCCACATTCCTTATTCCACATGTCGCTTCTTAACCTATATAAGTAGGACATGGATGTACATACTTCCTCATTCTGGGTATCGACTAGGCTTAGGCCCTTCTACCTTTTAAGTCCTCGACTCGGGCCAGCATCCTCATCATCCCCCCCAGTATCTGTCTGTTACAAATACAGTGGCACGCACGGCAAGTAGGGTGCAACGCATGAGTACGTTGAAGCCAATGCCACTACTCTTGGCCTGCAGGACTTGGCCATAGTCCGCCTGACCTTTCGACAACACCCCTCAGCAGTACCGAAGTCCATCAGTAATCTGATGCTTGACAATGGCCTGGCCGGCAGCACTTCCACAGGGGTCCACCTGCTCAACGGCATGGTACGGCCCCGTTGCAGCCTCTTTGCAGGGGGATCACCTGCCTCCTCAGAAGGCAGAGAAGCCGAAGGCGACCCTTCGCGCATTGACAAGTTTCTATGCTACACAAAAGAAAAAATCAATAAAAAGAAAATAAAAGAAGAAAAAAATATATATCAACTTACCTGTGCCCCTGTCCACCCCTCACTACTTCCTCGTCCGCATATACCCAGCCCCTTGCTAGGCCCCAGATCCGCACTCTTACCCCTCTTCTGCGTTGCATCACTTGGAACTCCCAATGTACCGGGATTTCTCTCTCTGGCCTGTGTGGCCAATACAACTCCTCTCGCTTCCTCTGTGGCTGTTTGTCCTTCTCATCCTAACCAAATGGCCCCATGACGATCGATCCCACTGGGAATTGGAGCATCCCCGAGCTCCCATTTGCTATTACCGGTTTCGGTGTTCATCATTCAGGTTTTGTGGTTTTTCGATGGAAGAATGGTGTGGTTGACCAGTGAGAAGCCCAGAAGCCTCCCAAACAATGCGATGTCACGTATAGGCATCCCAAACCTTAAAGAATTAATTTCTGGCTTCATGGGTTCAGTCGCTAGAGGGGGGATACTGTTAAGTACACATACTGAGAACCGTCCACTCAGCAATGCTGACCAAACAACCATTCTATATCCACGACCAAGTGCCCACGCCCTATGCATAACACTTGGTATGTTGGTCTCGGCTAGGTACATCCACCATCCGCAACTCCTTGTCCTCACCCTTCAGTCTGTCTCACCTTGGGACCTCCTCTCCTTGTATTATCCTCGGTCATGACTCCATTGTTTTATACTCGGCCACTCCCTATTGTCCTGTCCTTGGCCATGTCTCTATTATCTTATCCCTTATTGTTTTATCCCCATTTTGCATCCCTTCATTCTAATTTTATTCGTTGTGGACAATAACCACATGCTCTGCATACCTTGTTGTCTCACATTCCTTATTCCACATGTCGGTTCTTAACCTATATAAGTAGGGCATGCATGTACATATTTCCTCATTCTGGGTATCGACTAGGCTTAGGCCCTTCTACCTTCTTCCCCTCTGTAAAGTCCTCAACTCGGGCTGGCATCACCAGCATCCTCCTGAGTACCTGTCTGTTGCAAATTGGTGGCATGCATGGCAAGTAGGGCGCAATGCACAAGTACAT
Organism: Gomphus sp. MG54; assembly: GCA_003314385.1. NCBI lineage: Eukaryota > Fungi > Basidiomycota > Agaricomycetes > Gomphales > Gomphaceae > Gomphus > Gomphus sp. MG54. The sequence goes on from QLPG01004844.1 coordinate 29,454, forward strand.
TGAAGCCAACACCACTACTCTTGGCCTGCAGGACTTGGCCATTGTCTGTCCAACAACCCTCAGCAGTACCAAAGTCCATCAGTACCCGAAGCTTGACAAGGAGGGTGCAACACATAAGTGAAGCCCAGTCCCTCTGACTTCAAACACCCATACAACTAGTCATATAAGTCCTTGCTGTGAGCCAACCACTACCCTAAGTCCTGGCACTTTGTCATCTGCCCTCTGTCCTTTCCATTTCCTTGATCCTCAATCCTCAACCTTATGACCCTTGGCCCCCTTTGTCCTTGGAACTTCCACCCACTGTGGAAACCTTTGGAAACCTATGGAAACCTTCAGTATCTGTTATTTAAGCACCTGACATGCAGATTTAACATCCATTATCACTACCCTTGTGTGCAGGTCACCATTGGGAATACTAAGCTACACTACATTGCTTCATCCATCAATCCTGCCAACATCTTAACCAAACCATCCAGTGCATGCAAACATGGCCATCTCCTCAGTATCTCTGGGGTATGCTGTGTTTGAGGGGGAGTGTCATAAATGAACAAAAAATACATTGTTTTATAAATTTAACAAAACTTAATAATTTCATGAGATATGAATGTTCCAAATGATTAATATGTATTATCACAATGTCCCTGGATGTTTTTGTGATTTATACAAATGGAACTGTCCATTCTAGTGTGCATATATGCATGAAGTACACTATTTCAAAGCAATCTTAACAACACCAAATGATTATAATTAGATGTTTCAACATGATGCTCAAGTTCAATCACTACTATTTTTTTGTTATTTTTACATAATTTTCCTGAGAACATGTTCAACTTCTATTGCCTTGCCATCCCATTTTGACTCCTCATCTCCATTGGGATCTCTCATATCCCTAGAATTTATAAAGAACCGCTTTAATTTGTATGTAACTTGAAAAAATTGCAGGTGAATTCACAAACATCGAACGATATATTTATATTTGTTTACTCGTATCTTACGGGAACAAGAATCGTTTGGTTGTTGTTGGTTATCGGGGATTGCAGTTCTGATGCGGCTTCGGGAGGCTGTGCGTCCACGAGCTCATCAACTCTTAACCAGCAACTACTATCTACCACCTTGCGCGACTTGACTTGGGAAAAGACATCGAGGCACTCCATATAAACTCATGCCGTCGCCATTGATTAGCACCACTCTGTCCAATGTGAACTTCAGTATGTTTCCTTGTTGAACACCTAAGTGCTTTACGCCAACTGATGTTCTCTGTTAAAGACACTCGCGAAGGAGTGTATTTTCACTACAATATCAACTCCACCGAAACAACCCATTGTAAGTATGACTATTCGAATCTCGCAGAAGCGTATTTCTACTAATGCTTTCCAAACTCTCCACTAACGCAGATGAACGTCGACAGAAGATATATGATTGGCTGGCAGCACCTGACCAGCGATTAAAGCATGCCAATGCTCGGAGGGAGCGACGAGAAACCACGGGGCTGTGGTTTGTCCATGGAGATCACTTCGAGGAGTGGAAAATGAGGGACAACTCGTTCCTATGGCTTCATGGAATACGTACGTTTCTGGGCGTTTTCCTGAGAATTCTGTTTTTGCCACTGGCTGACTTGTGCAGCCGGTGCTGGGAAAACTGTACTATGGAGAGTACAGTGCGTTTATAGTGAGTCACGCTAACGCGTCGGGTGTTCAGCTCTACGATCATAGAAAATATTTCCGATTATTGTCAGACAAGACCGTTGCTGGCTTATGCTTATGTCTATTTTGAGTTCCACGCAAAGGACATAGATTCACATGTAGTTCTCAGCTCCCTTATCAAACAGATCTCATTTCAATCTGCCAGCACCCCTGGCGCCTTATCAAAATTATTCTCCCAGAACGAGGAGGGGCGTAGATCCCCCACACTAGAAGAGTTGATTTCAACCCTAGAATCTATCATGGACAGCTTCGACCATGTGTTTCTTGTTTTTGATGCCCTCGATGAATGCCACGATCGTCGTGGACTTCTGAAACTTCTGAAACCATTTCACGGCTGGGAAATTGTGACAATACACCTACTAGCAACTAGTCGCAAGGAATATGATATTGCCAGAGGGCTGAATGATCTAGTCTCACGAGGTGACAATGGACACAAGTTCCGTTGACGAGGACATTCGGCTTCACGTGTCCAAAACATTGGATCATCATAACGAGTTCCAAGAGTACTCGGAAGAGGAAAAGACATTGGTGGAGGCAGTTTTGACAGAGGGTGCGCATAGAATGTAATGTGGTCCACCCACCTCTTTGCAATTTTTACTGACATCACTGAAAGGTTCCGATGGATCAGTTGTCAGTTGGGCGTACTGCGAAGGTGTCGTTCTCCTGCTCAGCTAAAGAAAGCTGTCAAGTCCCTCCCGAAGACCCTGTACGAGACCTATGACCGGATTCTGTTGAATATTGATGAAGAAGGTAGGAGATCTGCTGTCAGGTTGCTGCAATGGCTCTCGTTTTCCGTCGGAACGATTTCATTGGAAGAGGGAGTTGAAGTACTGGCCACAGATCCTGACGCGGAAGATGACGTTTTATTTGACCAGGATCGACGACCGTTTGATCCTCGACAAATTGTGGACATATGCTCTAGTCTGGTGACTATCACTCTCCCAGATGTTGAGCGTGATGATCAAGGAACTGTTGATTACGAATATGACGACGAGGTGACTACAATCAAGAATGCCCGGGACGTTGACTCGTACTGGACTCGAATCACCGACCGGGCCACACTCAGGCTTGCTCATTTCTCTGCCCGGGAATATCTGATCTCGGACTACCTCCGACAACGAAATGACAAGCTATCATTCTATTCCTGCAACCAGAAAATCGCTGACAGAACGATCGCCAAGACATGCCTCGCCTACTTGATGAAATTTAGCCAGACTGGATCCATATACCCCTTGAGATCACATCCACTCTGTCGCTATGCAGCGCGGCACTGGATGAACCATGCCCTTTCAGAAGAGGACGACACGGATGGTTTGCACCGACTAATGATGAAGCTTTTGCAACCCAATGATGCCGCGTATATGAACTGGCTGACTCTTTGGAATCCATAGTGGGACTATCCTGACTGGAAGCTAGAACATGTGAGATCCGCTCCTCTATATTACACGTCTTTGGCTGGATTGAGAAGAGCAACTGAAATTCTCTTGGAGGGTGGTTCGGATGTGAATAGATGTGAACATGGTTCAAATTTTGGTGGGGCACTGCACGCGGCATCATCTGAAGGTCATGAGGACATCGTCCCGTTGTTGATAAAGTTTGGAGCAAACATGAACCTGCCGGGAGAATGCTATGAGGCGTCGACATATGATCATCATAGCACCGTTCGTTTGCTGCTTGAAAATTCATCAGAGGTGAATATAATCGAAGAGCATTGGGGCAGTGCACTCTATGTGGCGTCAGAAGCAGGCCACCAGAGGATCGTTAGCTTGCTTCTGGAGAATGGGACGATGTCTGAGGCATCCAGGAAGACTCGGTCTCCCACTTGGTACTCGGGTGCTAGCATTTGCCGTTGGTTGTAATACCAAGCCATGTCATCCTTGGCTTTTGCTAGGGCTGACTTCACCTCTTCTAACAACCTCTCCATCTGGTCCTTGAACTCATTGACAGTCTCGGTGAGCAACTCAGGTTCATGTGGCTCAAAGCCCATACGTGGATGTTGCCCGGTGTCCGGCATGAACGGGGTTTGTTGGGTGGCCAAGTGCACATGATAATTGTACTGGAACTCACCCATCAGCAGGAAATCATCCCAATCACCCTGTCATTTGTTGACAAAGACTTGGAGGTACTGCTCTAGTTCCTGGTTGATGTGTTTGGTTTGTCCATCCCCCTGTGGGTGGTAGGCTATGAGTTTGATCCCCAATAATTGGTAAGCCATGGTTCCTGGGGTCCAAGTGATTGCAACAACCTTCTAAATTATTGCACACACAGGGATTTGAACCACTGACCTTTGGTTAACCTGGCATACTGTGAAAGGCAACAAATTCCCACAGTAATATGCTCTTCCAACTGGGCCAAAAGGCCACTATTACATGTTATCTGGCATTAGTCTGTAAGCACTATTTACACAGCAACTTGTTACATGTATTCACCAACCATTGCAATGGTATGTAACAGTGCCTCAGGGAGTTTGACGATGAAATCCACACTGATTGTGTCCCACCCGTGCTTAGGGATTGGGAGCAGTTCTAATTCTCCAGAGGGGATATGCCTTCGGGCTTTGGTTTAGAGGCAGAGATCACAAGTTTTCACATATTGTCCCACATATTGTGACATCTGCAGCCACCAGTAGTTCTGAGAGACCAGTTCTAGTGTCTTCCATCATCTGGCATGCCCCACAACTTGAGTGTTGTGATGCTGAGACACTATATATCTCCAGAGCTCTGGGTCATTTGGAACATAAACCTTGCCTTGGAAGTGGAGCAGCCCTTCCCTCTCGGTCGACTCTACTGACTGCCCAACCTAGCATGTCCCTTTCTTAGCTCAGTAGCTGCTTTTGCTACCAAGTCTTCTGGACCCAAGTCATGGAGCTCCCTCTGGATGTCCTGGAGGAGGTCTCATTCTTCTCCTATTGCAGTCATGCCCTCTAGTACCCAAACCACAAACAGCTCTGGTTGCAAGAGGGTTATGTCTTTGTTGTCCCTGGCTCCTGAGCCATGGTCCGACCTCCTCGACAGTGCATCTGCCTTGCCTATGCTGCAACCAGGCTTGTGATGGAGTGTGAAGTCAATTTGGGACAGATACAGTGACCATTGGGCTTGTCTTTGGTTCAGCTTTTTAGAAGTCTGCAAGTACTCTAGGTTTTTGTGATCCATCTAGATGTCAAAGTGATGCTGGGCCCCTTTGACGAAGTGTCACCACTCTTCTAAGGCTCAGATGATGGCCAACATCTCCTTGTCATGGATCTCATAATTCCTTTCCACTGGGCTTAGACTCTTTGAAAAGAAGGCAATTGGGTGCCACATGTCACCCTCTGGGGACTGTTGCAAGATGGTGGCCCCAGTGGCAAATTCAGAGGCATTGGCCTCTGCTTGGAACTGCTAAGAGTTGTCTGGGAAAGCCAGATTAGGTGCTGAGGTGATAGAATCCTTGAGCTTCCAGAAGGCTATTTCCTCATTCTCTCCCCATCTCCACACTTCTCCCTTCTTAGTGAGATCAAAGAGGGGGTGGGTGTGGAGTGAGAAGTCCTTGATGAAGTGTTGCTAGAAGTTGGTGAATCCCAGGAAGGATTGTACTTCCTTCTAGGTCATGGGGGTCAGCCATTTGGTCACCCCTCTAACCTTCACTGGATCCATCTCCACCTTGCCTTCTGAGATAATCAAACTGAGCTACTCAATTTGCAGCTTCTCAAACTCATACTGCTCCTTCTGCAAATAGCACTTATGTTCTCTAAGCCATTCCAACACCCATCTGGTGATATCTCGGTGCTCAAGCTGGGTCTTCAAGTAGATGAGAATATCATCGATGTAGATGCACACCACCCTTTCCATGATAAGGTCTTGAAATATGTCATTCATCATAGTTTGGAAGGTGGCTGGGCTGTTGGTGAGGCCGAAGAATATTACCAGGGGTTCAAACCGCTCTCGGTTGGTCTGGAAGGCTGCCTTCCACTCATCTCCCTCCTTGATCCGAACATTGTTGTACCCCTACTGGACGTCAAACTTGGTGAAGTACCAGGCCCCCTTCAGTTGATTAACCAGCTCAGGGATTAGCAGGAGTGGGTATTGGTTCTTCACTGTCATGGTGTTTAACTTTCAGTAGTTTTGTATGAGCCTCAGGGCTCCATCCTTCTTTTTGATGAAGAAGACCAGGGAGGCCATAGGGGATTTTGATGGTTGGATCTGTCCTTGTTTGAGATTTTCTTAGATAAACATGTCTAGCTCAGCTTGCTCCAATGGGGACATCGGGTACACCTTACAGTTCATGGGGCTTGAACTGGGCTCTAGCTCTATTGTGTGATCCCAGATTTATCAAAGGACTCCTTTGTGAATACACTCTCAAATTCTTGGAGGTAGTCTGGGTCTTGATGTCAGCCTGTATGTTCTAGTGAGCCTCAGCCAGTCTCTGCAACATTGTCCGGGCAGCCCAAATCTGTTCTGAGTCCAATGGCAGCATCACATATAACAACTTGTCCCCTTCTTCTAACTTGCCCCAAACATCCTCTTCTTCTGTTAGGTTGCCACTATTTGTCTCGTCTTCCTCACACCCTTCTTCCAGAAGCTTGGGGAACAGGCCTACTTGGCAGGCCTGAATGTGTTACCAATCTCTCCTGGCCTCCTTTTGCTCTTCCTGGATCTTGGCTCAGCACATGTGGCACCTAGCAGGGCATCGACTCATCGTGACCTTTTGGGTCTGCCAGTCTATCTCAGGGTTGTGTTCCTCTAGCCAGGTGAAGCTGATTATAATGTCCTGCCTGCACAGGTTAGTGACTGTGAATGTGGTCCTCTCCATGTGCCCATCCACTTGATAATCACATCCACAATCTCACAGATAGACCCAGCTTCATTAGGAGCTCCATTCACATTGTACACTGGAATCAGCCTTTGGAGTTTATGGGTAGCAAGTCAGTGTCATTCCACATATGCATGGTTCATGAACTGTCCCATAGCCCCACAGTCCACTAGGGCCAGTCCAGATCGAATTTCAGCAGTATTGGTGGTCTGGATCTCTACCTTGATAACCAGAGATGTGGTGGCTATCAAATATCTTCTGGGGAGTCACCTCTCGCATTGTTTAGGCCTGGCCCAGGTTATTTTTGATGAGGGGTCTTCTCTAAGTGTGTCTTTCTTTGGTTGCTTGGTCTGGGGGGTCAGAATAGGGGTTGTTTTATTCTTAGGCTCCAGTACAGAAAACCAATTATATACAGGCAGTGGGGGCATACAATTCACCCCCTGCAGGTTCCAAAACCCTCTACTTCCTCAATCTCCACCCCTACACAGCCTTTGTCCTTGGCTTCTACCTGTGTCTCAGCAGATGGCATTTTGGACAGGTCTGCTAGTGCAAGCAGCTCCAGCAGTAGCTTCAACTTCTCTTCTGTGCTTATGGTCCAGATATTGAAGGCCTGCAGGCATTCCCAAGCATAGTTCCCTGTCTCCTTGCACTGGTGACAGGCTCGGGACAGGCCATCTCTGAATTGAGCTCGGTCCACTTCCATGGGGGTAGGATCATCCCTTGGGGCTGAGGATTGGCAAAATTCAGGGAATGCTGAAGTTGTGGTTCATCAATCCTGCCGGTCTGAGGAAAGTGGGAGTTGCCTTGGGAGGGATTAATGAGGGCCAGGGGGCCGTTCAAACATGTTTTTGGTTAGTCTCAATGAAGGCCTTGTTTGCTTCCTGGTTATGGGCCACTTTTTGAGCTACTTCATACCATCCTTCTGAGTTGTCGAAGTCATTGTCCCATCCCCTAATAGTGCCACTCTGGATTGAATTCCAGGTTCTAGGTCTTTCCTGAACTTGACCACGATCATCTTGTTGTCATAGTACTCCACCAGGGCCATCAGCTCTTCGAAATGGTCAATGTATTCTTCAACCAGGTCCCTGCTGTGTGCCTTCAAGTCAGATCAGGGCCAAGAGCTGCATGTTTTTTAAGCAGAAGTGCTCCACCATGTCCATCTCAAATACCTTCCAGTTGGGGTACAGGGGGCAACCTGCTTGTTTGTTTCGCAGAACCCTGTAAGCATACTGAGCCACTCTTCCCAATTTGAAGTACAACAATGGCCATGGATGTGGGCTTGGTCATTGGCAAACTGGTTTCTGCACACTGTAAAATAGATGTTGTGTTAAGGTCCGAGTTTGCATCAGGTCCGAGCTGACATAAGTTGGTCCGAGTCGTGTGTTCGGAGTTGTAAGGACTTGGCTTCAACTTTAATGTTGCACCCTCCTCGATTGTCAGTCCTTTATTTTCAGAGGTTCGGAGAAGATAAGTTGTTGGAGTTCAGAGAGTGAGTGGGAATACTAAGTTGATATTCAAACTAAGGTATAGTACAGAAGTCTGGAGGTATTTATACATGTGATCCTTATTGTAACTAATTAGGAATAGTCAAGAGAACAATAAGATGAACGAAAACAGAGTATAAGGGAAATATACATTTGGTGTTACAATAAGACTATTGTTTGACAAAAATGGACGATGTCCAAGGTCCAAGGTCAACGATACTAGTTGGACTCGGAGGTGGCAATGTAGGTTTGGACTTGGTTCGGAGTAGGGTTGTTTCGTAGCACTCTATATTGGATGTCCAGGATGTCGGAGTTATATTGCGGATATAACAGTGCCCCCCTGTTAGAACCGAGCCTCAAGGTCCTGGCATCTAATGGTGATGGAAGTAACCGTGGGAAGATTAGGTGATTAGGCGTTGCAATAAGGTATATAAGGGGGAACCCTTTTTCATAGCAACTCAACCATGTCTTCGCCATCCACCCCCATTTTAGATGACGAGGCCATCCTCGAAAGACAGTTGCAAGAGGCTATGGAGAAGCTCAAGAAAGTCCGAGCTGACAAGAAATGCAAGGCCAAGGAGGAGGCCAAAAAACAATGGATGGCTGGGGAGGAGGCCGAGAAGGAGGCCAAGGAGGAGGCCGAAAGAAAAGAAAGGGCTGAAAGAGAGGCCAAGGAGTCTGCCCATTTGGCCAAAGAGGCAGCTGAAAAGAAGGCCAAGGAGGAGATGGCTGAAAGGCTCTGAAAGGAGGTGGCTTCGAAAAAGGTCCATAAGAAGACACCTCAAAAGTAAACCATAAAGAGCTCCCAAACAATTCCGGAGCTGTACACAATAGCAGAGGATGAATCCCAGCAAGGTGTCAGGAGCCGGATTCTGACGGACTTCGGGACTGCCGAAAGGGTGTTGTCGAAAG
>QLPG01004848.1:0-16076 GCA_003314385.1 Gomphus sp. MG54
TCCGTCAGAATCCGGCTCCTGACAGTTGTGTAGGTTGTTGTGGATGATCCACAATAATACAATAGATCAATAATGGTATAAGTGTGATATAGAGCACCTGTTTAGTTATCCCTGCTGTGTCCACAGCCTTGAATGACGACGATGGTGTCAGGAGCCGGATACTGACCGACTTCGGTACTGCCGAAGGGTGTTGTCGAAAGGTCGGGCAGACTATGGCCAAGTCCTGCAGGCCAAGAGTAGTGGCGTTAGCTTCAATGTACTCGTGCGTTGCGCCCTACTTGCCGTGCGTGCCACGGTATTTGCGACAGACAGATACTTAGGGGGATGCTGAAGATGCCGGCCTGAGTCGAGGACTTAACAGAAGAGAAGAAGGTAGAAGGGCCTAAGCCTAGCCGATACCCAGAATGAGGAAGTATGTACATCCATGTCCTACTTATATAGGTTTAAGAAGCGACATATGGAATAAGGAATGTGGGACAACAAGGTATGCAGAGCAATGTGGTTGTTGTCCACAACGAACAAAATTAGAACAAGGAATGCAAAACGGGGATAGAACAATAAAAGACAATATAATAGGATCATGACTCGAAATGGGACAATAGGGAGTGGCCGGATATAAAACAATGGGGTCGCGTCCGAGGATAATCCAAGGACGGGGAGTCCCGAGGTGAAACGAACTGAGGAGTGCGGATGGCGAATGTGCCAAGCCGGGACCGGCACACCAAGTGTTATGCAGGCAACACGGGCACTTGGTCATGGATATAGGATGATTGCTCGGTCGGCACTGCCGGCGGATGGGTCTCGGTACGTGGACTTGACAGATGGAGGTTTAGACCCAATGCGGCTTGACATTAGGTGAGTGCATTGAGTGGATATCAAGTATAAGTGTAAGGGGTTTTTTGGTATGGGAGACTGGTTGTATTCGTTGTAATTACTCTGTCTTTATACAAGTAAATCCCTTGACTATAATATGATCCATAACTAATGGATTCTGTGGAGCATATGCAGGGCTGGCCCATTGTGGGCTGCCCCAATGAGATCTTTATAGAGAAATAACACCTGTCAGTGGTGCCCTTTGAATAAAATTGCTTCTCCCTTTGTTCCCTTCTTGTTTGCAATGATTATTGCCTCTCTGAGTCGTGTCCCATGTCTCATTCTCCTGTTTCTCAGTCATCTGTCCTCGGTGACTGCATATATGTGTCCCGGTTCCCTCAATTTCTGTTCCTTTACATGTGAGTCCCTTCTCCTATATCCCCTGTATGTCCTCCTATCCATTTCCCTTCTTCCCCTTCTGTATCTTATACAAAATATGCTCTTCCAGCCCCTACATCTCCTGATCATCTGGGCACTTAGCATGTAAGTCGCCACCGGTTTGTGTCTCTCGCACAGTAACTACTAGTAAGTCCATGTGTTATACTACTTTCCACTGCATGCTCACTAATACTTGCTCTTTACACTATTTTACACTATTTCTCCTTGTCATATAACCAGATATACACTTAAAGATGTCTTTTGTCCTTATTCCCTTATCCCTCACTCCCTTCTCCCCATTCCTTCCACCGTTTGTCACAACAACATGTGTGCAGGTGTGGAATGTACCCAAAACCCATCAAACCATGGGAAAAAACACATGGGTTGATGGGTTTGGGTTTCCTGTAGGTTGGGTATGGGTTACCCACATTTGACCCATATATAACCCGTGCCATTCTCTAATCCTACCACAGAAAAGGACCAGTGCATGCAGGCTTTTAGGTATTAATTACCTAGAGCAAACCTACAGTACATAAGACTTTCTTCATGGCATTTGATCACTGACTAGAATTCTACAGTGCTCTCACAGCATTACACATCGATAACTGTATGCCAAAAGGCAGGTGCACCATTCATAACATCTATTATAAGTTTGGAATCCAACATTTGGTTGACTAGGCACAATAGCTCCATTTTGCACACAAAGTACTTGCTGGGGGACTCATTTACATACCCTGGTTCTCGGAATGATATGTGGTTTTCATGTGCTTTCTACTGGTCAAGCCAGGCTCAGTTCATAAAGTACGTGCCTATAGCTTCTCTTAGCATTTTCCAGTTTGCTGAAGCTTGTTTCCTGTAGCTTAAGGGTAATGAGAAAAACCATCTTTCTATACTCCTTTACAGCTGGAGGGGACTGAGTTCACCCAACTACTCATGTACCATAGGTGAGAGGTCTACTATATGGTCAATTTTCATCAACCATGTTGCTAATGAGTCTGGGTCTCTATCCCATTCAGGAATGATATCAGAATAGATTTCCAGATAAAAGTCAGCCTCATTTTTCTGTATTATTCCACTTTTTAACTGTTTTTGTGATAGATCCCCCCTGCCTGGACTATTCCCTTGATGTCTACATGGCATTATTTGATGTGCTTCATTGCTCCCATCTGGGGAGTTGTCCTCAGGTGGTTCTGGGTCCTTAGGTGTCTCTATTTGACTCCAGAAGGGCCACATTTCATATGGGCACCTAAGGATCAGCAAGATAGGTGAGGGTGTAGGCTTGAACCACTATTATCATATGTTAGATTCAGGTAGGGATAGGTTCTAGAAGGACTAGCAAGATGGGTAATTATGGTAGTTCTGGATGCTGTAGTCTCTGGAATTCTGAATATCATTTTTCTTTAGTCATGTACAGTTGGATAGAATAACTCTTCAAGACCATCAGATCCAGTAAGTGTAGGAGGGTCTTGTTGATAAGGTGGTTCTTTAACACTTATTCTCATAGAATCTTGTTCATCTGGTCCCAAACATCATCTCTGTTTGAAGTTTTCCTCAACCAGTTCCTCCACAAGTGCCAGCTTCTAATATTCCAGCTTTCAGTAGAGCTTAGGAGCATATATATGGGTTGGTTGTGCTATTTTAAGTGAGCCTTCAACTGCTTCATTTTTAATGGGGAATCTCTTATTTTCTGCACCATTAAAGGCTTGATCTGCATGCAGTTTCCATAAGTACAACCTCTGGCATGCAGAGTATCTCAGATTGAACAAGTCTAATTCTTGAGGATCCTTGGGAACTGGAGGGAAGTATGGGGCCACTAGTTTTTTGGTAGAAGCCTGGTAAGTTCCCTTTTCTTTAGCTTCTATGTCCCCATAGAAGGCTAAGAAGCATATCCTCCCTATATGCAATGCAAAGCACATGCAACTGTGGCAGTGCCTATACAGTATCGGTTTGCCACATGTCAGGTAAGGTTGGTCCCTTAGGAGGTGTGATAGAGAGTGAATCCAGGGTAAATTTCTATCCTTCCTCAATTCTTCCAAGCTTCCTTAGCACTGACTCATATGTCTAGATAAACCAAATGGCATAACAAGCCATTCAAAGGACCTATAACAAGTCCTAAAGGCTGTCTTCCATTCATCCCCTTTAGCAATTCAAACAAGATGGTAAGCATATTGTAGATTGATTTTGGTATAAATACAAGCCTTCTTTAGAGTATCTAAGAGGTGAGAGATAAGTGCAAGTGGATATTGGTCCTTTTTTGTTATTCTGTTAAGACCATAAAAGTCTATGCAGAGTTGCAAGGAGCTGTCCTTCTTTTGCACAAATAATACTGGTGCTCCATGTGATGAACATTTTGAATGAAACTGTTGATATGTTCATTGATGAAGTCTCAAGGGCTTGTAATTCAGATACTTAAAGTGAATAGATAGGGCTAAGAGGTGGTCAAGTATCTTCCTTGAGGTTAATCTTGAGATTGTAAGATCTGTGGGGAGTTAATGTATCAGCACATTGTTTACTGAAAACATCAGCAAAGTCATGATAGTATTCTGGAAAATGCTGTTTAATGTTATCCAGGTTGTCTGATGCATTGACCATAGTAGAGCCTCAAGGATATTTGTTGAGATCTGTGAGGTCGAGTTGGAAGGCTTGTGATGCTTCTAGTTTGCAGGCTCATACAAAGGCAGCCAACCAAATTGACTAGGGATATACGAGGCACTTCCAGCTTTAGAGTTGGCAACAGATTACTCTGAAGCAGAGTGCTAGACTATGAAGTAGCAGTTAAAGCCTGAGGGGCTGGCATGGTGGTTGGTTCTGTAGTCTTGAAAGTAATACTTCCCAATACCCAGTCAATCAATGGATTGTAGCAGGTGAGCCAGTTATAACCAAGTACTGTAGAGCAACTGCCATCCAATGATATTATATAGAAAGTAACTGTCTGAAGTTTGCCAGTCAGAAATTGTATGGGGAATGTAGTAATCTATGCAATAGTTGTATTAGTAGAACCATTAAATAGTTTCAATGGAATAGGAGAAACTGAGTTAGTAGGCAAAGAATATTTTTGCACTGATTGTGATTGAATAAAACAATCTGATGAACCATAGTCAAGAAGTGTAACTAATAGAATCTTGGGAATACTAGTACAAGTCAAGTTAACTACCAAATAATTTTTTGGTATTGTAGAAGTAAAATAAGATATATGAGAAACAGGAGAAATAGCATTCAAAAAGAGCATGTGAGTGAGGCTAATACAATCCTCAGCTCAGGTGAAATGTTTACAGGCAGATACAAAGGCTGCTATATTGACTAGGACTATATATAAAGCTTTCAGCTTTGGAGTAGATATGGACTTCACTGATAGGGCAGTGACAAATATCAACTAGGCTGTGGCCTTCAGGACACTTGTTATAAACCAACTCAGACCACTCCCCAAATAACCTTTCTGCGGTTCCGATCAGAAACCCACAACTTCTGATCCTGACACTTTTTCTGTGACTCCAAAAATCAAGGTTCTGCATGCAAATGAACTTAAGATTGTCACATACCTCATCCCCTTGTTTTTGCCTCCCCATTAGCCCCCTTGTATTTTTCTTCTCCCCTTGTCTTTACTCGGCACAATATAGTACAGTACAAGGATAGATACATATATATAAGACACTAGTCAACTGGACTATTTGCCAGTACAAATATCGATTTAGTTCTGTGTCATAGTTCCAATTCAGTTCTGGTAACTTTCCAACTTTCCAAAATTAGGGACAGACGATCAAGGAAGGTGCAACACATAAGTTGAAGCCAGTCCCTGCGACCTCAAACCATTTGAATGACTAGTCGAACTACCTAATACTGAGAACAGTCCAAAGCCCCCAGTGCTTCCATCCTTCTGCACTTTCCATCCGAACCAACCTCTGATTTCTGAACATTTGGAAAACAAGAGCTTCCAGAAACCATTTGGAATCATCGGAATCACCCTAGAAGCACCTAGCTAAGTGCCTGATATGTGATCTTAACAGTATATTCGTATTCACACTCCTGATTCTCATAAGAGACAAGACTTGGGTCCGATTCCTACAAAGCCTCACCAGACCCTTCCTCCATTGTATACCCATTTCTCGGAACCCACCACCCATCGGTTCCAAAATCCCCACACCTCAGATCCCCCTGGATCACCCAAGTAACATGACAAACCTTGTCAGAGCAATCACATTGTTAGCAAACAGCCTCTCCACCCCCAAGAAAGCGACCCCTCCCACACAAATCCAGAATCTGGACCCCTTTGACTGGTCCGACCCAAGGAAACTACAAGCCTTTCTAATACAATGCAATCTGATCTTCTGAGATTGCCCTGATGACTTTAGTTCCAATAGCTCCAAGGTGACCTATACATTGTCATACCTGACTGGGACTGCCCTGGACTGGTTCGAGCCATCTCTCACCAACCACGATGAACCCTCCTGGCTCTATGACCACAACAAATTTGTCTCTGAGCTGAAAACCAATTTTGGCCCCTACAACCTGGAAGGAGAGGCCAAAATTGACCTCGAGAAACTCCACATGCACGAGGACCAATGCATCACAAACTACATGGTTGAATTCAATTGTCTTGCTGCCCACACATGCTGGGACGACTCTGCTCTCTGCCATCAGCTTTACAAGGGACTCCCCAGAAGGATCAAGGACGAGATATCTAGGGTAGGGAAACCTCCTTCCCTACCACAACTTCTTCTCCTATCATGGTCCATCAACACCTGATACTGGGAACGGAAATCAGAAGATGCCAGGGAAACAAACCAGATATCAGATGGCCAACACCCACCCAAACTCGGTAGAGACGGGAAACTCACCTCGCAAGAACAACAGCGCCATCTTGAATGGGACCTCTGCCTTTTTTGTGGCAAGGAAGGTCATGTAGCAAAGGAATGTCCTAAACCCTCCTCCACAGCTGCCATGGAACGTGCTGCCACAACTACAAGGATAGTCGAGAAGACCCCAGCCCTGACCACGGGAGATATTAGGACCATCAATGCCCCAACAGAGCTTAGGCTCAATGCATCTGCCCTCTCAAGCCCCAATTTGCTAACTATTCAACTGACCTCCAACTCCCTGCTAGGGAATAGCATAGGTTACACTAACCCACATGGGTCACCAGGTCGGGTGCCCCTGGGTTTGGGTATGGGTCAAGCCAAGAGTACCTGTGACCTGGCCCAACCCACCACCTCAACTATGTACATGTGTGCATGCACACATACGACGCAATGGCTCCCCACGTGCACATATACAATATGACCGCACCGTACGCACACATGTATGACATGCACATGCCAACACGAATGCGCCATACATGCACGTGCCGACACCAACATGCCGTACGCACATGCATATGACACGCATGCGTGCTGCACATTCGTGTCGTATGTCGCATGTGCATACGGCACGTTCATGTCGTACGTTGCATGCACATATGGCATGTTCATGTCATACATTGCATGCGCTTATTGCATGTTCATGTCATATGTCACGTGTGGCACGTTCATGTCGTATGTCATGTGCGTGTACGGCATGTTTGTGTTGTACATCGCATGCATGTATGGTGCATTCGTGTCGTACATCGCATGTGCATACGGTGCATTTGCATCAGTGCATGCAGGTGCAGCTCGCACCCAACACCCATTGACCCATGGGAAAAAACCCATGGGTTGGTGGGTTTGGACTTCACGGGTCACCCACATTTGACCCATGGGTGACCCATGCCATTCCCTACTCCCTGCCAGGCCACAGCCTGAAAATCCTCGTTGACTCAGGGTCAACACACTGCTTTCTTGATTTGGAACTGGTATTAAGACACAACCTCCAGCACCATGACATAACACCAATTCCGCTAAGACTCTTCAATGGTTCCTCCAATTCTTCGATATGCAAAACCATCGAACTCCCAATCTGGTTCCTCCAAGGAGAATAACACTCCGTAACCTTCTTTGTAACTCCATTAGACTCAAGTTGCTTGGTAGTACTGGGATACAACTGGCTCACCTGCTTCAATCCATTGATTGACTGGGAATTGGGTAGTATATTGTTCAGAACTCAGCCACCATCTGACCCCACAAAACCACCGGAACCCACAGCCCCCACACAACACTCATCTGACCCTCCAAAGAAAATGCTCATCGCACCTATAGTTGCACTGGTCAATGCGGCAGCATTTGCCCACATCTCAAAGATGGAGGGTACCCAGACCTTCCAGCTTCTCCTTTCCAATCTGGATAAGAATAAAGACAGTCCTGTAGACCTAACCAATGTCCCAGGTGAATACCATGAATTCAGGGATGTCTTCAGCAAAAAACAAGCCAACACCTTGGCCCTGCACCAGCCCTACGACTTAAGAATAGAGCTCGATGAGGGAACCTCTCCTCCCTTTGGCCCAATCTACTCCCTGTCCAAAAGCGAATTAAAATCACTGCAAGAATTTATAGACAAACACATATCCATGGGTTTTATCCGCCCATCCCGATCCTCAGATGGAGCACCCGTCCTGTTCACCCAGAAAAAGGACAGTTCCCTCCGACTATGTGTCAACTTCAGAGGACTCAACAAATCACAAAAAAGGACCGGTACCCATTTCCCCGCATTTCTGACCTACTCGACAGACCCTGCAAGGCCAGGATCTTCACAAAAATAGACCTATGACATGCCTATTACCTTGTCTGTATTCGAGAAGGCGATGAATGGAAGACCACATTCTGCACCCGATATGGATCCTTCAAATGGTGCATTATGCCCTTTGGACTAAGCAACTCCCCGGCAGCCCACTTCCTCTCTGCAAGTTGTGGCGTTGGCAGCAGGGCTGGTTTCGGACATAGTAGTCCCAGGGTTGGAGTCGAACGGTGGGGGGGAGCAAGGGATCGATCTCTTTTGTGGACCGGATCCCTCTGATCCTGACAAGGTGTATACCATTTTTTATGGCGATGACTGATGATGTGGGGTCATGGTGGTCGTGGAGGTCATAGCATTCATTCTATCTGTTTGTCACTTTTTGGACAGAGGTAGTATTGTCGGGGTTTGGGGAGTGTCCTGCAACTCGAGTCTCGGTTGAAATTGTTGATTAGTTTAGCTCGTATTAATACTCTAACAAGAAAGGGTCTAGTTCTAGAGAATCTACATGGTACCGTTAGTCTAAGGGATGGTATGGGATTCCACGGTGATCAGGATTCTTCCTGAGCAGAGTTTTCGGAGGGTCATATTTGAGCGCTGAGTGAAGACTGCTGGCTCCATATTACCAAGAATCAGTTAGGATAATCTAAATGAGTAGTACTCAATACCCTGTCGATCAATGGATTGTAGTGGGTGAGTGTGGTCCTTGCAACTAAAATTCTGACAGGGTTTGGGGGTCGGATTCGGAGGGTCGGAGTTCAGAGGGTCGGAGTGTTTCCACAGAGGGGTCGAAATATTTCGACGAATGGTCATGGGGGGTCATATTCCTGAAAAGGTTGGATGCGTTGTTTTGTTTTACATCTGTAGGCATAGTTGGTGTTCAACAGGAACAACTAGTGCCAGAGTCGGGGGCCTAACTTCTTATTCCTCAGTTTCTGAAGCGTCTGACATCTCAGACTCTTCTTCAACCTCTTCTGTCACAGAGGCTGCATGCCCTTTGGTGACTGTGGTGATGGATCTTGGGCATTCCTTGGCTGAGTGGCCCGATCTGCCGCAGAAGAGGCAGAGGTTTTGTTCAAAGTAGCGTTGCCGTTCTTGCAGTTTAAGTTTTCCGTCTTTTCCAATTTTGGATGAAAGATCTGTGGTAGTCCTGCTGCCACTGGACAGGGTCGCAGGTTGGCCTACATTGGCCATCTTATTGCCCATGTTAGGGGCCAAATACATGGTCATGGGGGTCCTCCCTCTGTCATAGGGGTGGTCGAAGTTCTGGGTGGAGGGGGGCTCTCTAGCGATTTCCGATCGTCACTCCCAGTAGCAGGCATCAATGGATTGGGACAGGAGACGGAGTTGGAGCAGGGAATGGGGCTTTCCTACTCTAGAGATCTCATCCTTGATTCTGTCAGGGAGTCCATTGTAGAACTGGCGGTGCAGTGCAGCATCGCCCCAGTGGACGCGGGTGGCTAGTCGATTGAATTCGACTACATATTTCGTGATGCGCTGGTTATCACGCATGCAGAGGGTCTCGAGGTCTGCTTCGGCCTCTCTTTCTGGGTCATGGGCCGAAGTTGGTTTTGAGTTCATTCATGAACCCCTCATAGTCATGGAGCCAGGCTGGCTCATCATGGGCGGAGAGGGCTGGTTCAAACCAGTCCAGGGTGGTATGGGTCAGGTACGACAGTATGTAGGTTACCTTGGTGCTCTTGGTGTCAAAGGCGTCAGGGTAGTCATGGAAGTTTAGTCTACATTGCACTAGAAAGGCTTGTAGTTTCCCTGAATCGGATCCATTAAAGGTATCCGGGTCTCGAACCTTGGCGGGGTGGGGGGCTGGTCTTCTGGGGCTGGCTAAGTTACTTGCTAGCATAACGAGGGCCTGAGTGAGATCAGGCACAATGTTGGGTCCTAAGGTAGAGGCCCCTCCTGGGTGTGCAGGAGGCGGCAGTACTGCGGTGGGTGGTGCGACATGGGGTTGGATGGCAGGGGATGGTACAGCGAATGGGGGTATGGCGGATGGTGCAATGAGTGGTGGTGCTATGGGCGGTGGTGCTGTGGGCAGAGGTGTGAAGGGTGGTGGTATGTAGGGGGGCACTGATGAGTCTGACGGTGCTGCTGTAGATGGTCCTGAACTGGACCGCATATCCGATGGCGATGATTGTTGAATCGCCGGAGGGTGGTTCACAAGGAACAGGTTGGTCAAATTCGAATGCAGGTGTTGATCTGCGTCCAAGAATCTGGAGTCGGAAGAAGGCTCCGGGGGATGAACTGGGGTCTGAGGCGTCTGAAAACTTGGTCCGGGACGGGCAGTTCTCAGGGGATAGATGCACGGCGGGCAGATGCCTGAGTGATTGTCTGCATGGCTTGTGAACGTGTGATAGGTCTCATGCTTAATGACAATCAGGAGTGTGAGTACGAATATACTGTTAAATCCACCTGTCGGCACTTAGCTGGAGACTTCCGGAAGGGTTTTTGGAGGGTTCCGAATGGTTTCTGAAGGGGGGATTCGTATTCCAAGGGCGGGGACTGAGGGTCGGAATCGGTATTGGGATCGGAGCGGGTGGAAGTCGGGAATGCCGGGGGTCTTGGGACTGTTCACGGTATAGGGTGGTACGGGTGGTTCGAGGTCGCAGGGACTTGGCTTCAACTTATATGTTGCACCCTCCTCGATCGTCTGTCTCTAATTTCAGAGAGTCGGAAAGTTTACCGGAACTTAATTGGAAACTACGATGCAGTATTAAGTCGATATTCATACTAGTGAATAGTTCAGTCAACTGGTGACTTATATACATGTATCTAGTTCTTGTACTATCTTTTACCGAGTAAAGACAAGGGGGGGAAGAGAGTACAAGGGGCAATATAAAATGAAGAACAAGGAGTGAGGTATGCGATGATCCTGTGCATCGTCTATCAAAGGAGCAGAACCTTGACTTTGGAATCTTTGGAGGTTCGGAAACATGGAACCTTGGAATGATGTATCGGACATCCGGAAATTGGTTATTCAGTCTTTGAGCGATCGGAAAGGTCCCGGAAACGGTGTGGGTGGTTGTGGGGTTTAATGTGGGTTTATTTGGCAGCATGGGCCATAACACTGCCACAGCACTGCCACCTCCTGCATACCCAGGAGGGGTAGGGAAATGCATGGGTCAGGCCAACCTGCATGGGTCACCGGGTCGGGTGTCCTTGGGTGTGGGTGCAGGTCAAGCCGCGAGCACCATGACCCGGGCCCAACCCAGGGCGTCAACTCCGACACGAACGTGAGGAATGCATACGTGCATGCGCCAACACGAATGCGACGCCCTGAATGCAACGAACGTGCCATATGCACATGCGACACCACGAACGCAACGTACACGACGTATGCGCACACACCGCGACGTATGCAATGCCCGTTACATGCATGCGTCACCACATATGCAATGTACGCGAGGCGACATATGCACATGTGCCGCAACGAACGCAATGTATGCAACGCCTGTATGCACATGCGCCACCACGTACGTGACGTATGCACATGTGCCGTGACGAACACAACGTACGTGCCACCACATACGCGATGTATTGCATGCGGGTGCGGCGCACACCCAAGACCCGTCGACCCATGGGAAAAAACCCATGGGTTGACAGGTTTGGGTTTCCCATAGGTCGGGTGCGGGTCACCGACATTTGACCCGTGGGTGACCCGTGCCATTCCCTAAGGAGGGGCCCCCACCTTAGGGCCCAATATTGTGCTTGATCTCACTCAGGCCCTTGTTATGCTGGCAAGCAACTTAGCCAGCCTCAGAAGATCAGCCCCCTGTGCCGCCAAGGTCCGGGATCTGGATACCTTTGATAGATCCAATTCGAGGAAACTACAAGCCTTCTTAGTGCAATGTAGACTGAACTTCCATGACCACTCTGATGCTTTCAACACCGACAGTGCCAAGGTAACCTACGTACTGTTGAGCCTGACCGGTACCGCCCTGGACTGGTTTGAACCAGCCCTCTCTGCCCTTGACAAGCCAGACTGGCTCCATGACTATGAGAAGTTCATGAATGAACTCAAAACCAACTTTGGCCCCCACGACCCAGAAGGAGAGGCCAAAGCAGACCTCGAGAACCTCCACATGCGTGATAATCAGTGCATCACGAAATATGTAGTTGAATTCAATTGACTAGCCACCTGCATCCACTGGGATGATGCTGCACTTTGTCACCAGTTCTACAACAGACTCCCCGGCAGGATCAAGGATGAGATCTCCAGAGTAGGAAAGCCCCACTCCCTACTTCAACTCCATCTCCTGTCCCAATCCATTAATGCATGCTACTAGGAGCAATGATTGGAAATTGCCAGAGAGCCTCCCTCTACCTGGAACTTCAACCGCCCCTACAATAGAGGGAGGTCCCCCATGACCATGTATTTGGCCCCTAACATGGGCAATAAGATGGCCAATGCAGGCTAACCCACGACCCCATCTAGTGACAGCAGGACTACCATGGATCTTTCGTCCAAAATTGGAAAAGATGGAAAACTTACACCACAAGAATGGCAACACTGCTTCGAACAAAACCTCTGCCTCTTCTGCGGTAGATTGGGCCACTCAGCCAAGGAATGCCCAAGATCCACCACTCCAGTCACTAAAGGACAAGCAGCCTCCGTGACAGAAGAGGTTGAAGAAGAGTCTGAGACATCAGATGCTTTGGAAACCGAGGAATAAGAAGCTAGGCTCCAGACTCTGGCACCAGTTGTTTATGTTGAACACCAACTGTGCCAAGGAAGTAAAACAAAACAATGCATCCAACCTTTTCAGGAATATGACCCCCCATGACCAATCATCAAAAAGATTTCAACCCGTTTCTGTGGAAACACTCTGACTCCGACCCTCCGAACTCTGACCCTCCAAATCTGACCCTCTGAACCCCATCAGAATTATAGTTGCAAGGACCATATACTCACCCACTACAATCCTTGATTGATAGGGCATTGAGTACTACTCATTTAGATTTATCCTAACTCATTCTTGGCATCATGGAGCCAGAAGTTTTTACTCAGTGCTCAATCCAACCCTCCAAAAAACTCTGCTCAGGAAGAACCCTGAACACTGTGGAATCCTGTACTGTCCCTTAGACAAACAGTACCAGGTGTAGATTCTCTTAGACTAGAACTCTTCTTGTTAGAATGTTAATAACGATCTAAACTAATCAACACAATTCAACTGAGACTTGAATTGCAGGACATCTCCCGAATCCCGACAACACTACTGCCATCCAAGCAACAATCCAGTGAAAACGAATGGTACGACCAAGACCACCACAAATACCATGACCACTATGACCCCGACCACGGAATTAGGCAACCATTGAACATCTACCCTAAGAAAGGGGAACATCTGGGACAACACCATTGGTTCAGGAATCCTTATCTCAGCCAAACCCAAACCCCACCTAAAAACCGCATAAATTCACGATGCCAACCATATAGGAAAAAAAACAGTCTATTCAACACCCTCATCCTGACCATTCAAACCCTTCCCAACCTACGCAGAACCTGAACACCCATTGGAACTGCCCAACCCACTACACGAGCGAACAAGCAACCGGTCTACATTGTCCAAAAACGAAGCATCAAGCCCCCAATCTTCCTTCAGGAATGTCGTTAATGCATCAATGAGGTTCCCAAACAACCTTACATCCTCCAAACAAATCCCGGTAGTCGTCAAACTGGACATACAATGATGATACCATGTGAAGAGGTCCAAGAGATGGCACAGGTCCTCCCGGTACTTATCCAGATGAGCCAGATATACAGAAATATGCTCGAGTACCTCCGAGCCACTCACTTCTGCCCCCGACTCATCAGAAGTCACGTCCTGCTCCGAATCCTGACAAGGAACAGCCCTGGACGATGACCGCTTCAAGAAATGGCTCACTATGGAAAATCAGAAGGAGAGAGGCTCTGACAAGGACACCACACACACCATAGTAATCACGGACCCTAATGGTACAGGTATGAAGAGTGGTCAACTCTTTGTCAAGGATGTGCAAATACTGTGCCTCACTCAACCCCAAACCATAAAGGGGGATGTGGGAAAAATCCCCAAGGTCTTCCAAAGGATAGGAATCCGTGTTCTCCATTAGGGAAAGGACCCTTCCAGTTCTGCGAACACCCCCTTTTATAGGCAAACAAACCACCAGTGCTTATCGATCAAAACATCCTAGGAAATAGTCAAGAAGCTCCCACAGTAATGTCCATCTTAATTACCGCTCCAATTAAGCTTAGGACCTCGAGGGCTCGGTCCTAGTGGAGGGATACTGTTATGGCCCATGCTACCAAACAAACCCACATTAAACCCCACAACCACCTGCACTGTTTTCAGGACCTTTCCGATCGCTCAAGTCTGAATAACTGCTTTCCGATATTCCAATACTTCAATCCGGTTCCATGTTTCTGAACCTCCGAAGATTCCAAAGTCAAGGTTCCGCTCCTTTGATAGACAACATGCAGGATCATCACGTACCTCACTCCCTTGTTCTTTGTTTTATATTGCCCCTTGTACTCTCTTTCCCCCCTTGTCTTTGCTCGGCAAAAGATAGTACAAGACTAGATACATATATATAAGTCACCAGTCCACTGGACTATTTGCCAGTACAAATATTGACTTGATTCTGTGTCATAGTTTCTGATTAAGTTCCGGTAAACTTTCCAACTTTCCAAAATTAGGGACAGATGATTGAGGAGGGCATAACACATAAGTTGAAGCCAAGTCCCTGTGACCTCGAACCACTTGTACCACCCTATACCATGAACAGTTCCAAGACCCCCGGCGCTTCCTGTCTTTCCACCCCCATTCCGATTCCGATCCTGAATCCATGACCTTTAGTCCCTCCATCTCCAGAGTATGAACCCCCCTTTGGAAACCATTTCGAACCCTCCAGAAACCCTTCGGGAAGCCTCTAGCTACGCACCGACACATGGATTTAACAGCATGTATATAAGTCACCAGTCGACTGGACTATTCACCAGTATGAATATCGACTTAATTCTGCATTGTAGTTTCTGATTCAGTTCCGGTAAACTTTCCAACTTTCCAAAATTAGGGACAGACGATTGAGGAGGGCATAACACATAAGTTGAAGCCAAGTCCCTGTGACCTCAAACCACTCGTACCACCCTATACCGTGAACAGTCCTAAGACCCCCGGTGCTTCCTGTCTTTCCATCCCCTCCAATTCTGATTGTGAACTAGTCCCTCCACCTCTGGAGTATGAACCCCCCTTTGGAAACCATTCGGAACCCTCTGGAAAACCTTCCGAAAGCCTCTAGCTAAGTCCCAACACATGGATTTAACAAGGATACTGTTTTGGAACCTGTCAAGACTGTGGTATTAAGTTAATAACACTTCCAATCTCTATGACCGTGGAATAAACAAGTCTAAGAGAATACTAAACTTTGCTGCAGCACAACTCTGGAATTGATTTAATATTTGTACCTTGGTTACAATCCTCTGTAATAACTTGACAAAGTTAAGACGACTGGATTGTAAGGTGTTTCTTAGCAGCAAAGACTAATAGTCTGCAAAGTCTGTATTAGGCTCATGGATACTATCAGGGTCCAAGTATTCCTAAAAGAAGGGAATATGCTGAGAGGCTAGAGGAAATAAGTGGATTGATTTGAGATTCAAGTTAATTCACTCTGAGGTAAAGACAGGACAAATGTATTGCTTGTGAGGCAACAACACTTAACTGTAGAGCATCTCTGGTCAGGAAAATCAACTTAGCAGATCAACCCTTAAAGCAGAATGTAATTGACTAGAAAATCAATAGCCAATCTCATCCTGTAGAATCACAAGGATGTGACCCACCCTTGGCGTCAAGCAGGAAAATCAACTACTTAACTAAGACTAATACAGGAAAATCAACTGTCACTGGAAAATCAACAGATGACTAAGAAAAGAGTCACACAAGTCACACAGACTGGTAGGATAGAAGCTGATGTATATTGTTACTTTTGGGAGGCCATATGTCCTTTTTTTATATTGTATTTACACTAGGGCGAGAACTTCTATCTATTAATGGACATGGAAGGTTGTAGAACATTCTAGAAGGTTCCTAGCCAATCAACTTTCAGTACCTGACTATGAGTCATTTTCTTGCATAGCCTTGATCATGCACAGACCATGTACACAGCTTTTATGCCATATATGTACATTATTTTGG
>QLPG01004852.1:0-39480 GCA_003314385.1 Gomphus sp. MG54
ACTGATTCAATTCTTGGGTAGAGAGTCGAAGTTTGCAATTGTTTCTGTGTCACTGACAGTCATTTTGATGATCATTCAGGTGAGCTCAGTGGGCAGGAGCTGATGGCCTCGACCATCATCCATTTCAGCAGGTCATGCCCAAGAGTGAATGGTCCACAGTAGTTATGCTCAGTTCAAAATTGTGGCAGACTCTGATCCAGTTCTTGTTTGACTTTGGCCTGAAGTCAAACAAGAACTTGAAAAGCTCACTATTTACCACAATCACAAATTCACTTGGTTTTGTGTTGACTTTTACAGAATCTTGGCTAGGGAATAGAATAGCACTGGTTATGCCAACCCACACATGCCACTATAAATGTGACATATGTGCTATACATGAATGCAATGAATGTGATGTACATGCATGCACTGTCACAAATGAACATGTGCTACCACAAACACATATGCACCACTAAAAATGTGCATGTACTACCACAAATGTACATGCACTACCACATATATGCATGCACTGCCACAAATGTGCACATACCACCACAAATGCTCACATGCTACCACAAATGCTTACATGCCACTACAAATATGCACATGCTGCTATGACCCATGCCATTCCCTACTCTTGGCCCTTGTTAAATTCAACATCACTACCCTTACAAGGAAAGTATACCTGGCTCTGTCAAAGAGGATCAAGAATAAGATGGTTCATTTGAATAAGCCTCAGACATTGGATGGCCTCTAAAAACTAGCCTAAAAGATAGAACAATTCTATTGAGAATGCAAAATGGAACAGTCCTGAGATCTCACCTTGGCCCTCAAGAACAATAGCAATGGTAAGAAATTGAATAAGTCAAATCAGAATTCAGAACAATGCCAGCAGATGAATACACCTACCCCCAAAAACTCTAACCAGTCCAAGTGGAAGGGCAAAGTGAATAGATCCCACCTGTTGGGAAATGGGAAATTCTCTACTTGACATGAAGGGCCACTGAATTAGGATCAGTATATTGGATTCCAAACCTCCCTTTCTCAGAAAATCATTCAACAAATCAGTCTTGAATTGACTACCAAAAAACATAATAACTTTGGCTGGCCATTTAAGAGTGAATTACTCATGGTAATTAACTCTTAAATAATAATCCCTCAAGACCAAAGAAAAACCTCAAAACCATATATTTTTCACCTATTTCTATTTGGACTCACAAGGAACCATAACTAGGTGTCAATTACTTAATACACAGAAATGGCACCAAATTCCTGGGTCAAGTTCTCAGATCAACTTGAACAACAAATTCCTGGGTTTATATAATAGCTATTACATAAAGGTCAGCCCAGAAGCATGGCTCATATACTAATAATATTTTGTGACTTGACTGCTCACAAGACTACAAGTCGTGGGAATCTTTCTCTTCTTTTATTATTAGTGACTAAAGGGTGATATTGTGAGTCCTAGGGGATTGCAGGACCTTCCATCCTTTCTGTAAACTTCCTACTAATTTCCAGAAGGTCTTGCCTTATTAGGGAGTTACATAATCAGCTTATAATTAGTATATATAGAGACTAGTTCTGTCGCATAAACACAATCCATCTTATCTTCACCTATAATCTGCTGGATTATCTAAGTGCTGCCAGCACTGTCTTAAGCAGGTGACCAACTACTAAGACTTATTGACAGAGGTTACTCTAAAGAGTAAATATCAAACCCTTCTACCAAAGTGGAAGGTTTCTTGGCTGGAATATAAAGGTATGTAAAAACATCATAAAAAAACTAAATCAGATTTTATAAAACATCCATGGAAATAATCCTAGGCAAGGGTAGAATAATAGTTCACGAAAATAAACTATTATTCCTACATGTAATTGACAAGTCACCTGCCAAGGCCCCCTCTAAACAATTCTTTTTGGACATTAACCTGGACAGGCATTAGCTTGCTGTCATCTTGTTAGAGAACTTGATTAGGCTTTCTTCACACCAAAGTTTTGTCATAGTTCTTGAGTTACCTCATTAACAGTTCCAAAACACCACCTAACCAAACTGATGTTTCATATAAACTGAGTAAGGATAGCAAACTTCTTCCACAAAAGCAACAAAGGTGTATTGACTTTAATCTCTGCCTACTGTGTGGCCAGAATAGTTACAAAATTGTGTATTGTCTGAAGTTAACTGAGGCCCAAGTGACTATGATATCCAACACTACCAAGGTATGTAATGTCACCAAACCAAAACCAAGAGTTTGACTAAGGCTTCTAAGACAAAAAACATAAGGCAGTAACCCTTCAGCCTCTATGCTCAGTTGTTGCTAGGATAGAGATTAGCATTTACTAGTCCAAACTCCCTTATAATTAATATACATTCAGGATCCATCCTAAACTCTATGCATACCCTGTTTAAATCTTTAGTAAATTCAGATTCTACATCTAGTTTTATTGAATCTGCATTTGTTCATACTTAGAATATTTTTACATGATCTGGCTTGCATATACTACTTAAATTTTTTGATGGTAGTACAAATTCTATAATCACAGAATCAGTTGAATAACCTCATTAGGTGCTAAAGGTATATGAAATATAAAATGGATAAGGTACAGTATAGTAGACTTCCTTGGTACAGATTTCAGTCAAGCTCAATTTTAGCTCAAAATTTTGTACATTAAATTCAAAAAAAAATATATATATTACAGCTACAAAGTGTCTTGAGAACATTTTTGCTCTATATTATAGAGGCAAAAAAGCTTTTGTTATGGCAGAGTAAATTATTTTTTAGAACAGGTCAAAATGTCACAGGTATAGGTCTTTGATACAAGTATGATACCTAATTCTCTGTGTGTGGAATTTGTGGCCTGGTGTGATTAGTCATCCATTTCTTTGTATTATTAGCATATTGCATGTCACACTTTGGTAGCCCCAATATCTTTGTGGTCAGATTATGATCAATTAAGGTCAAATCCCACTTGGAGTTTTTGTAATTAGCAATAGAAGATGAATAGTTTCTCTAATGTGAACACCTTATGACAAAACCGCTCAGAAAATTTGAGCAATCACTGATTTAAGATTATAAGTATCAAAATTGAGCAAATTTTAGATGAAGATAAATTCCTCCTGAATACAATTCTTCTCCCTCCCTTATGTAGTTTGGCTTAAATGTTGCTTATATATAGTAAATTCTTTGTGAAAAACACTGTATCTGTTAAGTCTTGGTAAAGCCAATATAGCAGACGGGAGTTGGTCAAGTCCTGCAGACCGGTTAGAGTGGCTAGGCTTCAATGTGCTTGTGCATTGCACCCTGCTGTTCTGTATGTGCCACTGATTTGGACAGGAGAGAGACCCAGGAAGATGCCAAGAGTGTTGGCCTGAGTAGAGGACTTTAGACAGGAGAAGGGTGGATGAGAGGATACAAACCAAGTTGATATTCAGAGTGAGGAACTATCTACATACATCTGCTACTTATATACGTTAAGAAGCAAGATGTAGAACAGGGTGGCATAAGGAATGGAGAATAATAAGGTATGAAGGATCATGTGGAGGTATTGTCCACAGTGATTAAGAATAGAATAAGAAATGTAAGCGAGAATAGAATAATCAAATATGGCTGAGAATAAGATAATGAGAGAGTGGATGAGAATAGAACAATGGAAAATGGCCAAAGATAAAACAATAGGGCCACGACCGAATAATAAAGGAACAGTAAATGTTCTGAGGGAGAACGGGTAAAGGAATGGACAGGGAAAGAGAGAATAGTAAGGGGTGGAGGGGATAGGATGAGAGGAGTGGTCTAGACGATGAACTGGATGTATCAAACCGAGAACATATAGTAGTGAGGAATGATGTGGGTAAGGGTCGGTTATTCAGTATTGCTGAGTAAACTGGAGCTCAGTATTGTGGACTTGACAAGAACCAAAACCCCCTTCCCATCCTCTCAAAACTTATTACATAACTTCAGGGGGAGCCAAGTACTTCACCAAGTTAGATGTATGATAGGGGTTCAACAACATGTAGATTAAGGAAGGAGATGAGTGGAAAGCAGTGTTCTGGACAAACCAAGGCTCTACAAACCCCTTGTCATGTTTTTCAGCCTCATCAACAGCCCTGTGAAGTTCAAGACCATGATGAACAACATCTTTTAGGACCTCGTCATGGAGGGGCACATATGTGTGTACTTGGATGACATCCTCATCTTCACTGAGACTCTTGAAGAGCATTGATGGATCTTCCAGGAGATCCTTAAACAGTTGAGAACTCACAAGCTCTACCTTTGGCCAGAGAAATGTGAGTTTGAACGAACAAGGATTGAATACTTGGGTCTCATTATATCTCACAGTAAGGTAGAGATAGACCCGGTCAAGGTTGAGGGTGTCATGGGTTGGCCTACCCCTTCAAACAAAAGGAAGTCCAAGCCTTCCTCAGCTTCACCAACTTCTACCAGAGATTCATCGAGGGGTTCTCACACCATGCCAGACCATTGCTCAAGCTTGTGAAGAAAGATGTGAAGTGGAGGTAGGGGGATGTAGAGCAGACGGCCTTCGAAGGGCTTAAAAGGAAGTTTACAATGGTGCCTATCCTCAGGTTTGCAGAAGATAGCTGGCCTTACCGAGTGGAAGTGGATAGTTCCAATGTTACTATGGGAGCCGTCCTTTTTCAGGAGTCACCTGAGGATGGCAAGTGGCACCTGATTGCCTTCTACTTGAAAAGCCTCTCCTCAGTAGAAAAGAATTATGAGATCCATAATAAGGAGATGCTTGCGATCATCCAGGCCTTAGAAGAGTGGAGGCACTTCTTGGAAGGTGCTAAACATTGTGTCAAAATATGGACCAACTATAAGAATCTAGAATACTTCTGGTCTTTGAAAAAGTTGAACTGGCAACAGGCCTCTTGGTCCCTCTATCTCTTGCGTTTCAACTTTGATCTGTGGCACTGACCCAAAGTGATAATGGGGAAGTCTGACACACTATCATACCAGTCAGACCATGGATCAGGAACTGCCAACAACAGCAACCTAGTCCTGCTCTGACCTGAGCTGTTCACAATACAGGAACTTGAAGGGACAGCACTGGAAGGAGAGGAGCAGGAGATCACCCAAGAGTTGAAGAAGGTACTGGGTGAAGGGATGCTAGAGGATGAGGTGGTGGAAGCGATGTGGAAGCTGTGAGAAGCAGGAGGGAGATCATTAGTTTTAACTAAATGGGCAGAGACCGATAGACTGTGGACCTTCCGAGGCAAGGTGTATGTCCAGGATGTGAAAGGCCTCTGGTGACAGATCGTAACCTACCACCATGACTCCAAGATAGCTGGACACCCTGGCCATTGGAAGACCCTTGAGCTCATCTCCCAAAACTATTGGTGGCCACATATGTCTTAGTACATTGGTGGGTATACCAAGACGTACAACCTGTGCCTATGGACAAAGGTCCAAAGGCGGCATCTTGCCAGGGAACTCCACCTGCTCCTAATCCCCAAGGCATGGTGGGATACTATAAGTGTGGACTTCTTAGTAGAACTCCCCAACATGCACAGGTATGATGCCATGATCAATGTAGTAGACTCGGTGTCCAAGCGAGCACACTTCATACCAACTCATATGACCATCACAGTAGCTAGAGCAGCACAACTCTTCCTACACTATGTATGGAAGCTACACGGGTTGCCAAGAGTGGTGGTATCTGACCAAGAGGTCCAATTCATCCATGAGTTCACCCGGGAATTCTACCGCTTATTGGGTATTTGCCTGGTGGCCACTACAGCCTATCACCTACAGATAGATGGTCAGACCAAACAGGTGAACCAAGAACTGGAACAGAACCTTCAGCTTTTTGTCAACAAGAGACAAGACAATTGGGATGATATCCTTCCCCTGGCTGAGTTCCAGTACAACAATCATGTTCATGCTTTGACCCATAAGTCTCCGTTCTTGCTCGATACAGGCTGACACTCACACATGGGTTTCAAGCTGCATACCCCCATCCCACCTTGAATCTGTGAACAAGTTTCAGAGGCAGATGGAGGAAGCACTTTGGGAAGCAAAGGCAGCCCTGGTAAAGGCAAAAGATGATATGGTGGCCTGCTACAACTGTAGATGCCAGCCAACACTGACATTTACACCAGGCGACAAGGTATACCTCGACACAAGCGATATCTGCACCAATCGGTCATCTAAGAAATTGGCACACAGGCAACTCAGTCCCTACCTTGTCGAGAAATGGGTAGGGTCCCATGTGTATCAACTTTGACTTCCAAGAGGCTTGAGTCATCTTTACCCTGTCTTCCTGGTTGTCAAACTTACCCTGGCACTAGCCAACCCCATCCCAGACAGGTGACAGCCCCTTCCACCACAACCGATCCTGGTCAACAATGAGGAATACTTCAAAGTTGAACAAGTACTCGACAGTCGGATGAGAGCAAATCAGCTACAATTCCTCATCAAATAGAAAGGTTACAGCTACGATGAGAATTCCTGGGAGAACGAAAACAATGTCCAGGCCCCTAACCTTGTTGCTGACTTCTATTATCTGCACCCTGGCACCCCCTACCGGATCTGCTCCATGGAAGTGTCCACCTTCAGATCTCGTACACCATTCCTGCCCATGGAGATCAATGTGTTGGGGACGCCACATTCTAGAGGAGGGGTAATGTCAGGGGAACTACCAATAATAGGTTCCAACCCACACGGCCTCACCCAAGGCTCATACCTGCCGACTGAGACTTTTTCAGCCCACTCACAGTAGGCCCAAACAAGATACCTACTAAATAGGCATCACAACTGGCAGTCATTATCAATGAGCATCAATTGTGGCTATCGGCCATTCCCTTATCAGTCACTTGTTATGCCAGGACCTTGGCAGAACTTCCTAGTCAGTATAGAGAATGATACCTGGTATGATACAGAGCACCATAGCAATGATACTTATATACAGAAGTTAGTGAGAAAAGGGTTCCCTAGAGATCTCTCTTTGGATCCTCATTCACCAGATATGCTAGTCGCTGTGTGTTTAGATACTATACTAAAGCTTTGGATCCTCCTTTGCCAGTGCACTGCTCAAGGGTAGGATGCCTGCTTAGGTTGCCCTTACAGATCCAAAGAGAGCCAGGTGATGATCCCCTTACCTAATCACTGGCTATATAGCTACTGTATCACAATAAGTACAAATGATAGAGAAGTAGTCAGTAATGTAAATCAGAAAATGGGAGAATAGGATAAAAGGGAAAGAAATTAAAGGGAAATATAAAGGAAATACAGGAAAAGGAAATAGACCCTAAGGGTTGTCCCCTGACATTACCCCTTCTCTATGGTGTGGCATCCTTAACATACTGGAAAAATATTTGATCCCTCTGCTGAGCATCTGGCCTAAGCCTGAGTCATTGCTGAGAGGCCTACAGATCCTCACTCTGCTGAGCATCTGGCCTAAGCCTGAGTCATTGCTGAGAGGCCTACAGATCCTCACTAGGTACAAGTCATCCTTTAGGTTAGGTTGGAGTCTGAAGCTGTGACTATATCTCAGTCTGTACCTAGGTCATTACCAAGGGTAGTAATCCCAGGCTTAGTCCTCAGAGTTCCACATCAGTATCAGGGTCCTAGGCTTGTGAGCTTATAGCTGCTTGTCTAGGTTTCACAGCTGTAACAGGACCTTTAGTCCTTAACCCCCTCTTTATCATATGTCACCCTCTATGTATCTCCAAAAAAAGGGGGCATGGCCCTGGGGTGCTACTACCCCTCTCTAGGATGCAGCCATTCCAATAGATATGACAGAGGTGTACAGGGATAGAGGCATAGGCATATGGAAGTCTAGTAGTGATAGATATATAGAGCACAGAGGTAGGGAAATATAGGATCATAGGAATGCAGATTGTGGGCCATGGATTCATAGGGATATAGGAGATGGAGGTGGGGCAGGCCACAAGGTGAAGAGGTATAGAGAGAAAGACATGTGGGAATCCAGGGAATGGATGTGCAAGGGCAGAGGGAATGGATCACAGGAGTATAGGAACTAAGGACACAGGATCACAGGCCACAGACTTGCAGGAGTATTGGAAGCAGACGGATGGAGATATGGGAGGTGGACATACAGGAGTGAAGAGGATAGATGTATAGGAACACCAGAAAATGGATATGTGGGGATTTGAGAAGCAGATACATGGGAATGCAGGAAATGGACATACAGGGATGTAGGGAACAGACATGCTAGGGTACAGGATTATGAGCCACAGACTCATGGGGCATGGAAGATGAAGGTGTAGAAGGCTGGAGGTGTGGACATCAACCATAGCATACTGTGGTAATAGTAGCAATCTTGGAGTTCCTAAATTGTAGAGAAACAGGAGGTGGTATAGGAGGCCTGGAATAGGTGAGTACACCTTGTGGCTAGGGGCAGGGTTTCTAGTATATGGAGTCCACTTCATAATCACAACAGCCATGTTGCAGGAATGTGGAGTCATTAGAGAGAGTGCAGAGAATAAGCATGAGTGACTCTGGGACTGGACTTAGGGGATCATACCACTGGGGATAACAACAGTCATACAGTCAGGTACAATGTGAGCATGAATACAGATCAAGCTGTGCGATGAGAGCAGCTTATACAACCTCCTGGGATGTTCCCAGAATTGATAGCAGTGGTAGGGAACAATCATAGGGGCATTGTATCAGGGCTACTGTATGACACTGTTTTAGAACCCAAGAAGCTGTGACAAAACTTTGGTATTAACCAAGGCAAGTCAAGTTCTCCAACAAGATACAGGAGGACAACAAAATACACCTGCATAGGCTATTTTTATGGAGAACCCAATTAAGAAATTATACTCTGGAGATTCACATAATTGGTTAGCACAAGAGTATTGCAATAAAGATTTAATGAAATCTCATGTAGCTGTGTAAAATGTCTTTATTGATTCTGATCCAGGTCATTTGTCTAAAGAGAATATTTAAGGGGGGTCTTGTCAGGAATCTCATTCCGTATATATAGAATTAATAGTTTAATGATATTAAAATATTATTTTTAGACTGGTATATGTTTATTTCCACTTTTCTAGTTTGTAAGGGTAGTCTGCTACTTTGGTAGTGAAATCTAAGGTTCACTCACCAGAATAAACCTAGTTAACAGGTCTTTGAACCCATTGTTGAGTGTGGCTTCTGGTCTTTGGACCAGTTACCTAATCAGACTTTGGTCCACTTATGAGAGTGTTACTGGCACTTAATTAATCCTGTGGATTATTATAGTGAAAATGAATGTTATTTTACACTATATAACTAGCTTCTTTTATACTAATTATAAGCTAATTATGTAATCTCCTGATAAGGCAATCCCTTCATGAAGCTTGTGGAGGTGTTCAGAAGGTATTGGAATGCCTTAGAAGCCTGTGGAGTCATTGTATCACCATTGTGACTACTTTTACAATAAAAGAAATATAATATTCCCATGACTGGTACTTTGATGACTGGTCATATCACAAAATATTAATGTTATGTAAGTCATGCTTCTGGACTGACCCTTATGTAATTATGATTATAGAAATTTGTTGTAGACTGTAGACTGAGAACTTGAGCCAGAAAATTGGAGCCACTTTCATAGGTTTGAATATTTGGCTCCATAGTTGTTATAGCTTGCAGGAATTATGATTTGGTAAAAGCTGAGAGGTTGGTCGAGTCCTGAAAACTGTTTTGGGGTGGCTAGGCTTCAACGTGCTTGTGCATTGCGCCCTGCTGTTCCGTGCATGCCACTGATTTAGAGAGGGGGGAGGCTCATAAGGATGCCAAGGGTGTCAGCTCGAAAGAAGGACTTTAGACAGGGGGAAGGCAGATGAAGGGGTGTGAACCAAGTTGATATTTAGAGTGAGGAATTATCTACATACATCTGCTACTTATATAGGTTAAGAAGCAAGATGTGGAACAGGGTGGTGTAAGGAATGGAGAACAATAAGGTATGAAGGATCATGTGGTGGTATTGTCCACAGTAGTCAAGAATAGCATAAGGAATGTAAGCGAGAATAAAATAATGAAAGATGGCTAAGAATAAGATAATAAGAGAGTGGATGAGAATAGAACAATGAAAGAACGTGTTATATCCAAGATATAACCCCGACATCTCGGACATCTGATATCGGGTGCCACGAAGAACCACCCTCCAGATCAAGTCCAAGACTGTTTCTTCACCTCCGAGTCCGGATAGCATCGATACCCTTGGACCTCAGACATCCTTCCTTTCTTGTCGAACAATAGTCTTGTTGTCTTATTGTAACACCAGATGTATAATTCTCTTGTTCCCCATTTTCATTTGTCTTGTTGTTCTCTTAATTATTCCCAATTAGTTACAATAAGGACTGCATGTATAAATACCTCCAGACTTCTGTACTATACCTTAGTTCAAATATCGACTTGTATTCCTACTCACTCTTGAACTCCGAAAACTTATCTTCTCTGAACCTCCGAAAATAAAGGACTGATGATTGAGGAGGGGGCAACATTAAAGTAGAAGCCAAGTCCTTACGACTCCGAACACACGACTCAGACCGACTTACATTCAGACCTGACGTGAACTCAGACGCTAACAGTATATTCGAACTCACACTCCTGATCATCTATGAGACACAGCGCATGAATCAGAGCTGTTCAAAGACTTACGGAAGCTTTGGTACACCACGCATCCCTAACCCCAAACTTATCTGTCACAGAACCCGACATCCATACGCTACCAAACCCTCCACCAGCCCCAGACCTACCATCCGAACACTCGTCAAACCCCCTCCTAGAGAACCCAATGCCACCCTCGGACGACACTCCTGGTGAAGCCAACTTGGCAGAAGCCATCACCATGTTAGCCAAACATCTGTCCGGCTCAAAGAAATCATCAGGTCAGACCAAGATTCGAGACTCCAACCCCTTTGATGGCTCCGATGCCAAGAAACTACAACCGTTCCTGGTGCAGTGCACCTTAAACTTTTCGAGACTGCCCTGACGCCTTTGACTCCGACAGTGCCAAAGTAACCTATATACTATCATATCTAACGGGCACTGCCTTAGACTACTTTGAATCCGGTCTCTCCTCCGAAGAAGACCCCTACTGGCTTTACGATTATCAGGAATTCGTCTCCGAACTCAAAGCCAACTTCAGCCCCCACGATCCAGAAGGAGAGGGTGAAGCTGACCTCGAAGCCCTCCGAATGTGCAATAACCAACGTATCACAAAATACGTGGTGGAATTCAACAGGCACGCCGTCCGCGTTCAGTGGGGAGACTCTGCACTCCATCGTCAATACTACAATGGCCCACCCAATAGGATCAAAGACGAAATTGCCCACGTAGGAAAGCCCGACTCCCTACTACAACTACGATGACTCTCTCAGTCAATCGACTCCTGCAGTCGATCGACTCCTGTTACTGGGAAAGGTGCTCCAAAATGTCTTGGGAAGCCTCCATGTCCAAAGCCCCTGAACGTCTGTATGACAGAAACAGGGCATCAACAGCTGCGATCGCAAGTACGAGCACCAGACCTCCGAACCCCAGCCAGACCCCAAATGAGCCGACCTCAGACATGAGCATGAAACTCAGCAAAGTGTCAAGCGTCGGATACTGATGGACTTCAGTACTGCCGAGGGTTGTTGCTGAAGGGTCGGGCGGACTATAGCCAAGTCCTGCAGGCCAAAAGTAGTGGCGTCGGCTTCAACGTACTCGTGCATTGCACCCTACTTGCCGTGCATGCCACTGTATTTGCAACAGACAGGTACTCGGGGGGATGCTGAGGATGCCGGCCCGAGTCGAGGACTTAACAGAAGAGAAGAAGGTAGAAGGGCCTAAGCCTAGCTGATACCCAGAATGAAGAAGTATGTACATCCATGTCCTACTTATATAGGTTAAGAAGCGACATGTGGAATAAGGAATGTGGGACAACAAGATATGCAGAGCATGTGGTTATTGTCTACAACGGATAAAATTAGAATAAGGAATGCAACGCAGGGATAAGACAATAAAAGACAGGATAATAGAATGTGTCCAAAGATAGAACAATAGGAGGTGCCAGACTATAAGACAAGGCTGGTAACCGATAATAGTACAAGGACAGGAAGTCCTGAGGTGAAACGGACCAAGGGGAGGGTGTGTGGGTGGTGGATGTACCGAGCCGAGACTGGCATTTCAAGTGATGTGCATGCAGTGTGGTCGCTTGGACGTAGAACTAGGATGGTTGCTCGGTCAGTACTGCCGATGGATGGGTATCGGTATGTGGACTTGACACAAAGACGGCAAACTCATGCCTCAAGAATGACAACGCTGTTTCAAGCACAACCTCTGCCTGTTCTGTAGAAGAACCAGTCATATAGCAAAAGAATGTCCCAAGTCAACCTCTGCCGCTGCCAAAGGATGTGCGACTACTATCGTAGAAAGCACGACCGAGGCAACGATATCTGAAGTAGAAGATACCTCAGAGTCAAAAAATCTCTGAGCAGCCCTTCGACTCCAGCATCAGTTAGGGGCTGCGCTGAACCCAATGATGCATCAATGGAGATGAGACTCAATGCATCTGCTCTTTCCAGTCCGAACTCCTTGACCATCTGTCTCCACCTTGAAACTACCTATATTGACACCCTAATAGACTCAGGATCAACTCACTGCTTCCTGGACTCCGACTACGCTACAAAGCATCAACTCCAAACCTACAACATTACTCCAATTCCACTACGACTCTTCGATGGCTCCTCCCACTCCGTAATTCGAAAAGCCATCAACCTCCGCATTCGCTTCCCAACAGGGGAGCAACACACCATTATGTTCTACGTAACTCCATTGGATTCTAGTTGCTCGGCAGTCCTCGGACACAACTGGCTCACCTACTACAATCCATCAATTGACTGGGTATTGGGCAGTATATTGTTCAGCTCTCCAACCACAACTAATCTCCAGGTACCATCCAAGCCAGCAGCTACGACTCCGCGCTCATCCGAAACTCTGCCCCCTCTGAAACCCCAGCTCGTGGGGCCAATGGTTGCCTTAGTCAACGCAGCAGCCTTCGCCCGAATATCAAGAATGGAAGGTACACAAACCTTCCAGCTCTTCCTCTCCGACTGTCAAGACTCCAAATAAGGTCCGATAGACCTGAGTAACATCCCGAGAGAGTACCACGAGTTCAAAGACATTTTCAGCAAAACTCGGGCCAACACCTTAGCCCCTCACCGACCGTATGACCTCAAGATCGAACTGGAGGAAGGCACATCACCCCCATTTGGTCCAATCTATTCTCTCTCCAAAAGTGAACTGAAGTCCCTCTGAGAGTTTTTAGATGAGAACATATCCACAGGATTTATACAACCCTCACGCTCCCCTGGGGGCACTCCAGTCCTCTTCGCCCAAAAGAAAGATGGATCACTACGCTTATGCGTCGACTTTTGCGGACTAAACAAAATAACAAAGAAGGATCACTACCCACTTCCCGGAATCTCCGATCTCCTGGACAGTCCCCAAAAGGCCCGAATATTCACCAAGATAGATCTCCGACATGCATACCACCTGGTATGCATCCGGGAAGGCAACGAATGGAAAACCGCCTTCTGCACATACTACAGATCTTTCGAATGGAGTGTGATGCCCTTTGGACTCACCAACTCCCCGGCCGCCTTCTAGGTATTAATGAACGACATCTTCTGCGACCTCCTAGACCTGTCTGTACTAGTATACCTAGACAACATCCTGATCTACTCCAACAATCTAGAAGAACATAGAAACCATGTCAAAGAAGTTCTCCGACACCTCCAGGCAAACCACTTATACGCCCGGGCAGACAAGTGCTTCTTCCACACCAACACCGTGGAGTACCTCAGATACATCCTCTCCCCGAAGGGCCTGACCATGGCCGGCGACAAAGTCAAGGTCATCCAGGAATGGCCCGAACCCTGAAAAATCAAAGACATTCAGTCTTTCCTCGGATTCATGAACTTCTACTGACGCTTCATCTTCAACTACTCTGACATCACAGTACCGCTAACTCGTCTAATGCGAAAAGACACTCCATGGAACTTTACTGAGAATTGCAGAACATCCTTCGAGATGCTCAAAAAGGCATTTACTACAGCACCGATCCTACAACAGTGGATCCCCGGATCTCAACTCATTGTTGAGTCCGATGCCTCAGACTACGCCCTTGTAGCAATTCTCTCCACCATATTGCCAACAGACAACAACATCCACCCAATAGCCTTCCACTCCCGAACCTTCACTCCTCCGGAATTGAACTACAATGTACACGACAAAGAACTACTGGCCATCTTTGAAGCCTTAAAGACCTGGAGACACTACCTAGAAGGTTCAGCAGATCTGATCAACATTGTTACCGACCACAAGAATTTAGAATATTTCTCAACAACCAAGTTACTCACCCATCGGCAGGTCCGATGGTCCGAATATCTCTCCCAGTTCAACATGGTAATCTGCTTCCGACCCGGTCGCCTCAGTGCTAAACCCAATGCAATGACTAGACGATGGGATGTCTACTCTAAAGAGGGAGGAAGCAACTACGCCAAGATCAATCCGCACAACCTCCGACCAGTCTTTACAACGGAACAACTGGTATCATTGCTCCAAGCCACCTCCCTGTACACTCTGGTAATGGGGGCCGTAATGATCATGGATGTAGAAAAACTCCATAAAGACATCCGAACATCACTCCGAGAAGACCCCACAACCTCATCCCGAATGGACAACCTCACCGATCGATGGACCATCTCCGAGGACAGACTCCTCCTCAATAAAAGAATCTACATCCCCGATCATGGTAACCTCCGACTCCGAGTTCTACAAGACAAATACGACCACCCTATCTCAGGACATTTTGGCCAGAATCAGACATTAGAACTCATCCAAAGAGACTATGTCTGGCCCAAACTCTGAGATTCCATTAAGTCCTATGTTAAATCTTGCACCACTTGTATGAGGTCTAAGCCACAGAGACATTGCCCTTATGGGCTACTCAAGCAATTACCGATCTCCGAACGACCTTGGAACTCCATCTCTATGGACTTCATAGAGAAACTGCCCACCTCGGACGGCTACAACACCATCCTCATCATCGTAGACCGCCTAACGAAGCAGTCCCTCTTCATCCCCACTGTCGACACAATCACCGCCCCAACCCTTGCCAGACTCTTCGTCTTACATGTATTCTCAAAACATGGAGTACCTTCACACGTTACCTCGGACTGAGGATCTGAGTTCGTCTCCTCGTTCTTCCAATCCCTCGGCAAAGCCTTGGACATGAAGCTTCACTTCACGTCAGGATATCACCCCAAAGGGGATGGACAAACTGAACGCATGAATCAAACCCTCGAACAGTATCTCCGAGTATATTGCAACTACCAGCAAAACAACTGGTCTGAACTATTGCCCATTGCCAAATTTGCATACAACAACGCTCCCAATGCAACGACGGGAATCTCCCCCTTCTATGCTAACAAAGGCTATCACCTGAACATCACCTTCCACCCCGAACGCGATGTTGCTTCCTCTCGAGCACATGACTTTGTAGTCGACTTAGACGACCTGCACCAACAACTCTGAACGACTATATCCAAAGCTCAGACCCGATACTCAGCCTCTGCAGATCGTCGCTGAGTGGTTCCCCCGGACTTCAAGATTGGAGACAAAGTCTTTGTTAAGTTCAAGAACATCCAAACTACGAGACCTTCTAAAAAACTAGCAGAGAAATTTCTA
Organism: Gomphus sp. MG54; assembly: GCA_003314385.1. Classification (NCBI taxonomy): domain Eukaryota; kingdom Fungi; phylum Basidiomycota; class Agaricomycetes; order Gomphales; family Gomphaceae; genus Gomphus; species Gomphus sp. MG54. Next base: position 15,675 of record QLPG01004852.1, read on the forward strand.
GGTCCCTTTGAAATCATTGCACCGTCTCATTCACCCTGCGACTCCCCAAAAGCATGAGAGCCATCCACCCAGTCTTCCATGTCTCAATGCTTGAACCGTCAACTCCAAACACCTTCCCTGAATGCATACTCCCACCCCAACCCCCAGTCATCATTGACGGAGAACCCAAATACGAGATCTCCGAGATCCTTGACTCCAAGATCGACAGAAGAAGAAGAAGATGCCCCTTGCAATACTTAGTCAAGTGGTCCGGATACGAAGGCACCACCGATGAAACATCCTGGCTGCCGGCCAACAAACTTGACCACACCTCCAAAGTAGTCTCCGACTTCCACCAAGCCTACCCTGACAAACCAGGTCCCTCGGTGATGTCCTAAAGACCCTCACCTCAGACCAATAGTTCACTTCTTCTGACTTAGATGTTTTCACTCGATCTCAAGATTCAAAAATATTTCAAAAAACAATAATACAATTTTTACTCTGAAGACCCAGGTGCATCATCTGGGTCCGACCCATCGTCCCCCGAACCCCCGTCATCTTCCTTCTCCCTCTCCTTACCCTTCCCCTTATCCTCCTCCTTCTCCTTCCCCTTACCTTTCGGAGGCCCCGGCCAGTTTTCCCTCAGAGTACTCCCCCACCACTCATCCGTCTTCTGCAACCAATTGTACCACCGAGCCTTCTCAAGAATGCGGAGGTCATTCATGTGCACCAAGGCCTCGGCAATCCTCCGGTTTTCCTCCTGGATGCCTCGCACATCCCGCCTCAACCCTCGCAGCTCTTCAACTACCTCCCTCAATTCAACTCCGGAGGTGCTCGGACCCCAAGATGGTCCCTCAATCACCACCTCCACCTTCTGCCTCTTCGGTTTCAGACCCGCACCGTCCTCCAAAGGCACCCTTCCTCTCTTCCCCTTAGCACCCTTCTCCTCCTCCCCATCACCCTTCTCCTTGCACTTCACCTTCCAATTAGTGCAGACAAAACAAGAGGACCCCTTCCCTGAAGAGGGCCATATGCAGGGATCCCCCCGATTAGCACAATGAGTGCAGGTCCGACTGGGCTCCATCCTCCAGCCCTCGGATGCACCCTCAGACATCTGATGATAAAGTTCGGGGCTGTCAGGAGTCGGATACTGACAGACTTCAGTACTGCTGAGGGGTGTTGTCGAAAGGTCGGGTGGACTATGGCCAAGTCCTGCAGGCCAAGAGTAGTGGTGTTGGCTTCAACGTACTCGTGCATTGTGCCCTACTTGCTGTGCGTGCCACTGTATTTACAACAGACAGGTACTTGGGGGGATGCTGAAGATGCCGGCCCAAGTCGAGGACTTTAACAGAAGAGAAGAAGGTAGAAGGGCCTAAGCCTAGTCGATACCCAGAATGAGGAAGTATGTACATCCATGTCCTACTTATATAGGTTAAGAAGCGACATGTGGAATAAGGAATGTGGGACAACAAGGTATGCAGAGCATGTGGTTGTTGTCCACAACGAACAAAATTAGAACAAGGAATGTAAAACGGGGAAGGACAATAAAAGACAGGATAATAGAATCGTGACTTGAGATGGGATAATAGGGAGTGGCCGAGTATAAAACAATGGGGGCGTATCCGAGGATAATACAAGGACAGGAGTCCCAAGGTGAAACAGACCGAGGAGTGTGGATGGCGGATGTACCGAACCGAGACCGGTGTATCAAGCGTTATGCATGCTGGGTGGATGCTTGTACAGGGACGTAGGATGGTTGTTCGGTTGGTACTGGCGAATAATCGGGACCTCGGTACGTGGACTTGACAGGGGCGCAGACTCATCAGCAATCTCCACGACAACTCGAACGGTCCGAGACCCACCTCGGCACCACCCAATCTCGCAGCCCTCATCTGGCTGTTTTCATGGGCCTTCTGAGCCTGAGCGATCAGGAGAGACTCCCTTTTTTTGAGGATGTTTAACCTCTCCTTCTCCTGCTCGGTCAAGCCCGAACTCCCCTCTTGCATGTCCGGGGATGGCCCCCTATTTCCAACCCCCGAAGACCCCCCTTGCTGAGGCATGTCCTCCACTATTGTCGAGAGCTCTGAGATTGTTTTGGAGCTCTTTACGCTCTTCTTCCAAGGGATTCTTCTCGGAAACTTTGGAGTGTCCTGGAGACCCCCGACTCCTCCCTCCTTCTGGAGGTTTTTCTTCTCCTCCTCTTGGAGCCTCTCCATCTCCTCCTTAGCTTCCTTTTCGGCCTTTTGGGCCTCCCTTTCAGCTTCCTCCTCGGCCTCTTTTTCGGCCTTCTTCTTTGCCTCCTCCTTGGCCTTGAGTTTGGCCTCTGCCTCTACCTTCTGCTTGGCCTCCTCCTTGGCCTTACGATCAGCCTCCTCCTTGGCCTTTTGCTCAGTCTCCTCCTTGGCTTTATGCTCGGCCTCTTTGGCCTCCTCCTTGGCCTTTTGCTTTTTCTCCACTCGGACTTTCTCGAGCTGGGCTAGAAGCATGGCCTCCACGTCTATTTCTATGGGGGGTAATGAAGCCATGGATAGCCACCATGAAAAGAGGGCCCTCCTCATATACCTTATCACGACGCCCAATCACCTAATCTTCCCATGGTAACTTCCATCACCATTAGACACCCGGACCTCGAGGCTTGGTCCTAACAGGGGGGCACTGTTATATCCGAGATATAACCCCGACATCTCGGACATCCGATATCGGGCGCTATGAAGAACCACCCTCCAAATCAAGTCCGAGACTGTTTTTTCACCTCTGAGTCCGGATAGCATTGATACCCTCGGACCTCGGACATCCTTCCTTTCTTGTCGAACAATAGTCTTGTTGTCTTATTGTAACACCAGATGTATAATTCTCTTGTTCCCCGTTTTCATTCATCTTGTTGTTCTCTTAATTATTCCCAATTAGTTACAATAAGGACTGCATGTATAAATACCTCCAGACTTCTGTACTATACCTTAGTTCGAATATCGACTTGTACCCCCACCCACTCTTGAACTCCGAAAACTTATCTTCTCCAAACCTCTGAAAATAAAGGGCTGACAATCGAGGAGGGGGCAACATTAAAGTTAAAGCCAAGTCCTTACAACTCCAAACACACGACTCGGACCGACTTACATCAGCTCGGACCTGACGCGAACTCAGACGCTAACAGAATGGCCGAAGATAAAATAATAGGGCCGCCACCAAATAATTAAAGGAATAATAAGTGTTTCCGAGGGAAATGGGTGAGGGAAGGGTTGGGAAATGGTAGATCAGAAGGGGATAGAGGGAATGGGATGAGAGGGGTGGTCTAGATAATATACCAGACGTGCTGAACCAAGACTGCGTGATGGTGAGGAGTGATGTGGGTGAGGGTCGGTTGGTTGGTATTGCCGAGTAAATCAGGACTCGGTATTATAGACTTAACAGCAGGTCCATATATAGATAGGCAAAAACATACATATTTTTATGATTATCTGCTGGCTCAATCTTCTTGCAAATCAAGACTTAATTACTGAGGGTATTTTACTCTTGATTGGCCTGCCAAAAATATTATAATATTTTTTATTGCCAAGATATGGCTGATTTAAGTGAATATTTTTGCTATGAGAGGTTTGGACTTTGCAGACTGATTAGGCTCGAAAAAATGATCAAAAATGACAGGGAGCATTCCTAACTCCCCAACAGACACCTATAAGATATGAGGGAGAACAGGGGTCTCTAAAGCCAGCCTAGTTTTGGGGGACCATGGGCTATAGGAGGTTATACAGCCACCAGCATGAGGGTATTATAGGAATCACATGAGGGTATTGACTGAGGACATTGTAGACATCACATGAGGGCATCGACCAAGGGCATTATGGGGCTATGTCATACATATCCAGGTGGTTTTCAACAAAGATCTGGAGACATAACATACAAGGGCAATGTAACTACATGGCCAGGCAAGAGAGACAAGCTAGTAAATTGGTAGCTATGCATGTGCTAGGTTGTACATTGCTTGAGCATAGGTAGCATGCTGGATACCAGAAATGACTGGGAGTGTGTGAGTGCATATATTGCAAGTGCAAGTGTAGATCAAGCTGAGCAGCAAACACACTTTATACCACCTCCTAGGATGCTAGTTTGGGCCTAGGCTACAGCATATTGGAATGCTAAACTACATCAGGAAGGTGGTGCATAGCCTGCATGGAATTGCGAGGGGATGCTAGGCAATCACATCTTACTACCATCTTATGTATTGGTATTGTGACTGAGGCTGCCAGAGTTTATGGTAGGGGTGGGTCAAGTCCCTGATGATAGAGGCAAGGAAAAGCCCAGTAGTGTCTATTTTTGAGAAGTGGTGGTCATGCAGAATATTCCTCATTCACATCAAGATAAACCCAGTCAAACATGCAGTATCACAGAGGAGAGAAAGAGAGGGTATGGCAGTCCCTATGGCTAGCCTTGCAGTTGGGGGTGTATTACATGATATATATCACTGGTTTCAGAGAGGATCACAGTAGATGTTACCACATGCATGATATTGATCCTGACAGAATAAATCTACTAAGAACAGGGAGAATAGCAGACAGTGTAGTGAACATGGTGATTAGATTAGAGCCATGGCAAGGGTTTAGATGAAATGGCATAGTTAGATGCAAGAGCATCATGAGCTATTGTATAGGAGTGTCAATTGGGACAGACTTATACATGTCCACAATAAGTGGTTTGTGGTATCTTATTAACCTTTATAATGCCATGTTTGATGGAGAGCAGTCTATATGGGATCTTTATGAGGGATGGTATGAGCTTAAGGGTATGGTCGGTAGACTCACAGGTGTTGCTATAGTAGATACAGCTACTGTCAGGGAACTGGACTTGTCACAGACAAGCATGTTAGAAGGGCTTTTTAGGATTGGATGCATATCTCCTAACACCTGCAGGATTGATCTAGCTGACCTGAGGCAGGTTGCAAGGCAGATGCAGTGGCAATACTAAAGGTATTGTGAGTGAGCATGCCATATAATGCATTACATATATCAGTGGTGTTGCTGATGGGTCCAAGGTAGGGAGCCTGCAATATACAGCAGGGGGTACAGAACCAGGATGCTTAGTTGGTTGAGGATCCACAGGGTTATTGCTTGTGTCATCTGTACAACGGCTGCAGCTGCTATAGGGTTTCATAAAGGGATCTCTAGCCAAGGACAAAGAGATGCAGTATAAAGGGTTGCTGAAGAACAAGCAATGTTGTCTATGATTTTAGTCGATTTTCCAAACAAGAATCAGTCTGAAGAATCCAAACCTCTCCTCTAATAAAATTCACAGTTAAAACTGTCTTATCTGGATAACAAAAAATATTATAATATTTAAGTGGACCAAAGTCTGCTTAGATCACTAGTCCAAAGACCAGCACTACCCTTCAACAATGGATCTGAAGACCTATTGAATAGGTTTATTCTGAAGAGTAAACCTCAGCCTTTGCTACTGAAGTGGCAGGCTAAAAACTAAAATATATAAAAAACTAGGAAAAGAACTCACTCAGAAAAACATTAGAAAAGTAGAAATAAATCTAAAATAGTCTAGAACTAATAGTTTAACATCCTTAAACTATTAATTCTATATATAACAGACAAGGCACTTGACAAGACCCCCCTTAAATATTATATTTGGACAAAGACACGGATCAGAATCAATAAGAACATTTTTCACAGCTATGTGAGATCTCATTAAATCTTTATTATAATACTCTTGCAATATTTGATTATGTCAATTTCCAGAGTATAATTTCTTAATTGGGTTCTCCATTGAAATAGCCCATACAGGTGCATTTCATTTTCCTTCTGCATCTTGTCAGAGAACTTGACTTCCCTTAGTTTACATCAAAGTTTTGTCATACTTCTTGGGTTTCAAAACGAGGGTCATGCTGTAGTGAGAAATTGAGAGAGAGAAGGGGATGAGGTGGTCATGTTTGAGAGCATAAGTATAAGGTAGATAAGGGGTCTAGACTATAGACTAGTACCTGGGGTATATGTAATATGTAGATAATGCTAGGGGTATGGAATAATAAGAGCAGAAGAGAGTGTTGGGATAGTTAGGGGTTTATAGTATTACTATAGCCTTCAGAGGGTGGTGAATGCTACCAGTGGTATAGTGATTTTCTTTGTTGCCTGAAGCAGTCCACTATCATTCTATTTCCTCTGTCATTCCTGTGCTAGCACTGTTCCTTCTAGTAGGTACAAGTGTGCTGTCGAGAATAGAACAGAATCATCTGGATGTGAGGAAGGAGGGTGTCAGCTGCCATAGTCTCCATGCAAGGAAATCACTTGCTGGTCAAAGTGTATAGCTGCCCTGTTGGTCCTCTATTGGTAAACCAGTTCTACTGTAAGGGCAACTCTCTGTTAGTACTAATTCTGCTCACACTTAGGTAGAGGAGATATAAAGATTAATTTGTTGTATTCCTGACTACTATTAACAATATTGCTGTCAGGAGAACCCCCGATAATAGGTCCTGACTGATGCCACACCACCTGAGGTTCATACCTCCCACCGAGACCTATTTGGCCTACTCTCAACTATGCCAAATGAGATACTCACTGAGCAGATATTGTGACTCACCACCATTATCAACGAGCATCAATCGTGACTATCAGCCATGCCCTTGTCAGTCACCTGCTATACCAGGGCCTTGGCAGAACTTCCTGGTCAGTATGGAGAGTGATATCTAGCATGACACAGAGCATCATGATGACAGTACTTATATACTGTAGTTATTGGGAAAAGGGTTCCCTAGAGTTTTCTCTTTGGATCCTCCTTCACCAGGTATGCTAGTTACTGTGTAATTAGATGCTAAGCTAAATCTTTGGATTTCCCTTTGCCAGTGCACTGCCCGAGGGTGAAATACCTGCTTAAGTTACCCTTACAATTGTATACCTTAGGTAGAGGAGATCTAAAGAGAATCAGATAAGGACCCCTTATCTAATCACTAGCTATATAGCTACTGTGTCACAACAAATACAAATGATACAGAAATAGTCAGTAATGTAAATAAGAAAATAGGGGAATAGGATAAAAGGCAAAGAAATTAAGGGGAAATATAAGAGAAATAAAGAAAAAGGAAATAGGCCCTCAGGGCTGTCTCCTAACAGATGTACCTTCTTGTTCTAGATTACAACAAGAATTAGTTACCAGATTGAGTTCACTAATTCTAAGATGGGAATGTTTTAGGACTATAACCAGGAGCAAATGGTAGAATAGTTGTAGTATATATATATTAGATTCTCAGAAATAGCAGTGCTTTGTTGAGATAAACCTAGTTAATACTATGAGTTAGGCCCAGATTGCAGGTGCTTGTCACTTGACCTATACCTAAATCCAAGGACACCTGAACTTGGTCTCTTACCTATGTTAGTTTGCATAACCCATCCTATTCCCTAGTTGCCTATCTAAGACTAGGTAAACTTCCCTCCAGCCTCCCCTCACTTTAGCTTGCCTACTCCTTCAGTCCTCAGTCTCTTATTTCCTTACTCCACTTCTTGCTCTAGCTATTTGGAGGCATGCCCTCAGATATCTAAAGGTCTCAAAAGTATCCAGGGTTTTCAAGGTACTAAAGGCAAGGATAGAGCCCTTGAATTGACTGATAGGTATCCAGATTAATGCTAGAGGATAACTAGTTATTCTTTTTTCCTCTCCTTATTTCCTTTATTTTCCTTATCTCTTTTGCTTCTATTACTTCTTTAATCATTCTCCCATCTTCTTTCTTCATCCTCTTACTGTAATCCCTTCTCCTTTGTCTTCTTTGCTGGCTGTGATAGGTATGTTATGTTACAGTTAGAGTAGCTATACAGTTACTGCTTAGGTAAGAGGATCCTTAATTCTTTCTCTTCTGGACCTCCCTATCAGGTTAGCAGCTCACATGTATCTAGCTATATTACTCTTTATATATTTACTTCTAGACCTTCCTAGTGGGTAAACTTGGGATTTAAGTCCCTGGGTTAGGCTCTAGGTAGGTAGCAGGGCTAGATAGTGTCCTGCTGTTAGCCTCTTAGCAGATGCTGGAATCAGTACCTAAGTAGGTTGCCCTTACAGTTAAGCTATTTAGCCTTGGTCTAGCATTTGAAATATCTCATCCTCTAATATAAAGCTCAAAAAACTGGAATGATACTACAAAATTTAGAAGCAGAACAAGGGTGAGAAGGAGGATCAAAGGTACAAGGAAGAGGAGAAGAAGAGGAGAAGAATAGGTAAGCTGAGGCTGAAAAAGTAGCAGCTAAGAAGATAGCCAAAAGGGAGACAGCTCGCCAAGTGCATGTGTAAGGCCAACTGTAAGGGCAACTTACTTGGGTACTGATCCTAGGCAACTGCTGGAAGCTAGAACCAGCGAGACACCACCCAACCCTGGCCTTCTGCCTAGGCCTGACTCAGGGACTCTAACCTTAAAGCCTACCTGTAGAGCCAATCAGATACTGGTAAGAGGATCTAAAAGTGAATATATATTAAAAGAGAAAACTAAGTACAATATCAATGCATACCTGGTAAGGGGATCCAAAAGAGAATGACATGAGGATCCCTCACCTCAGCAGTAAACTATATAGTTAGTGACTGTGACACAAGTAAGTCATGTCACAATCAGTGAAACAGAAGGATCAACTAAAGAATCTATAAAGAAGAGGGATATCAATCAAGGATATATAGAGACAAGGAATAAACATTAGTAGACAAGGGGCTATCCCCTGACAGCAACTTAGGAGGGTACTGATTCCAGTACCTGCTGGAAGACTAACAGTGGAACACCACCACCACAGCCCTGTGACCTATCCAGGGCCTAACCCAGGGACTTGAACCCTAAGTTTACCCACAGACACTGTCAGACACTGATGGGGAGGTTCAGAAGTATGTAAATATATAAAGAACAATATAGCTAGATACATGTGCTGCTTACCAGGTAGGGAGGTCCAGAAGAGAAAGAACTAAGGACTCCCTTACCTAAGCAGTGACTGTATAGCTACTGTACCTGTGACATAACAAACCTGTCACAGCCAGCAAAGAACACAAAAGGAGATCAAAGAGAAAGGACTACAGTAAAAAGATGAAGAGGGAAGATAAAGAAATGATTATGGAAGTAATATAACCAACAGGTATAAGGAAGACAAGGGAAATAAGAGGAAGAAAAAGAAAGAAAAGAGAATAAAGTGGTATTCTCCTGACAGCATGTAAATGTACAGAAAAATATAAAGCTGAGAAAACAATACCACATGTCCAACCAAGTTAACTAGGCTGAAGTGTAAGGAGAGGCAGGTGACAGGGTGTTGGGAATTACTCAGAATAAGTTAGAAGAGGTATTCTATTCAAATTGCAAGACAGGATCAAGCCCACATAGTTAAAACATCTCCCTCCAAAGGAAAAACCCTTAAATTAGTCTTATTTGACTACCAAAAAATATTAAATAATTTTTTGCTTGCCAATTAACAGTGAGTTACTTATAATAATTAAATCTTAATTAACATTTTCCAAAAGCCTAAGGAAACACCAGAAACCGACTCTATTCTCACTTTTCTACAAGTAGACCTACAGTATACAACAATTCTGGTGCCAATGACGGAGTCCTAATGGAGGGGTAATCCATAAGGAAAATATCCAAGAGAAAGTAGAAAAGAGAAAGAGGTCATCCCCTGGCATATTCCATTTTTGGTGGAACTAAAGTATTGGAAATAGTAATGTATCGTACAGAGGTGGTTCAAGTCTGGCCCACTCTTCTGCCTATTGATATTCCTTGCTTTTTTAGCACGGAAAGTCTCTAGTGTGTATACTATAATTCCTGCTGTTTATTTTCGATCCAATCTACTGTGTACACTATGTTTCACATGTTTGTCATGTTGTCTCATAGGATAGGAATTGCAAAATCACATGAAAATGAGAATATACGTAACAACAAGGTTGTTTTCGAGTCACCTTAATTTTCTAAGCACAAATTATATATATCCGAGTTGAGTCCTCTAGTCTTCTTGCAGGAAAATTCCACTGGAAATAGATATTTTGGACTGTGAATTCAAATAAGGGGCTCCTGAGAAGTTTGCATGTCCAAATCATCGCTGGTAGTCGTACTCGTACGGCACGTTAAAATATCCGACTGTTGTTGACTCACTGTTGTTGACTCCAAAGGATTGGTTGCCAGGTGGTCAGTTTCATGATTTCTCTCAACTGAACGACGATGTGGATCTTTACACGAGAAATTGGGCATGTACACCCACACATTACAAAATGATGCTGCACTGATTTTTCAAGATAGGACCTCTTGCTTGCAGTCCAGGAGTATAACCAGGAGTATAGTTTTTCCCTATGACAGAATAAATTAATTGCATATGTGCCTATTGATCCATTACCCGCATTTCAGGACTCAGAATAGTATGCTAGTCCGCGTTCGGGCTACGAGAATCATCTGAACCCCAGGGAATTCAAAATCTCGATCTGGGGTCATGATTGAAGATTACACGAATATGTGAGAGTGTTGCACTACAACGTTTTTCATGCTGGGCGTAAAGGATGTAAGATATATAATTCAACCCCCACAGATGGGATTGGAGTCTATATTATATTCAGAATATCGGAGTGCATGCCATCTACCTTCCCACCGAATTCGATGTATTTATAATTATGAACGTATAAAATTTACTCCAGCGTAGGCTATCACAACCAACAGGCACATCTCACTTGCAGGTGCAAATACATATACATGCATCTAATTCTTACAGACAAGCCCACTATGACTGATGCTTCTCGCCCCCCGGTTCGCTAGTGTCATATCATGCTGATAAATACAGCCTGTATGTTTTCTCTCACCTCTTCATCCCTCACTTCTCATCTACTCAATACATAGACTTAATGATCAAAGCTCACCAATCATTCACCAAGCGCTCTCCACCCCTCACCCGGCCTTACTGGTAGCTTCAACTCATCCCTCTCGACTTCTCCTAACCTGCCCCTTACACCATTCTCCTCTTCATCAATTTCCGGCTCCCAATCCCCATCCTGTCCAAACCCTCCATCTCCCTCATCGTCCCCATCCACACCTCCACCATCACGGACAAGCCGCCCACCTTCCCCATCTCGTCCTCCCCGTCCCTTGGCAAGCCCCTTCAAGTATCCGCTAGGCCATACCCTTCCCTCAGCCTTAACACGTGCGCTCTCGAATCCTGCCCCAGGACGCAGCGTCGCGATCGTGCGATGCAGCGTATCCAGCACGGACGAGTCAAGTGTTGATGACGTCGGCGATACGTGCTGCGCACTGTTGTGAGACGGAGTAGAGAAAATCGAGGCGGAAGACCTGCGGGTGTGCAGGGATCCATTGTCGCTCACACTGGTTACTGGCGATCCGCTCATAACTTGTATACTTTCCGGACGACGACGCCGCGGAGGTGGTAGTGGGGGATTATGCAAGGGAGACGGTGATGCAGGTGCAGAAAGCGTGGATGCAGGGCTGGGATGATGTAGTGATTTACTGCGCCGCATGAGCGCAGGGCTGGAACTCTGGTCGAAACCGTTGTGAGTTGGCGAGTTACTGGGGGAAACCGAAGAAATGGCATTGGGGGCAGGTGGGGACAAAGGTGAGACGGGCGTGTTAGGCGTGACGACGTGAGTAAACGGGAATTGGGGTGTATGATTCTTGGACGTGACTACGGGACGGTGTTCTGGCGGATGCAGCGGGCCGGGCGAAACTGGATCTGCATCTCTCAGAGAGGACGTGGCTGAGGAATTTGAATACGAAGGAGAGGCTGCACGCCCTATACGTGCGGATGCGACATCGTAAAACGAGTGCGGCGGACTCACGCTGCGGTATGTTGTCCCTTCTCCACTGCTTGAACTTCTTCCACCTTGTCCGGAAGACACCACAACACTTCCGCTCTTCTTAATTACCTCTAGGCGTCTCTCTTTACTCAAACCATCCATTATTTCCTTCGCGCTTTGTGCACCTTTAGCAGCTTGCAAGCTCTGCTTGATAAGCGGAGACGTTGCTTGTGGCGGCTTTGGGGGTTTTGGTGGAGGCGGGAGGAGCACCGGGCTTGCCATGGAGTAGGATTTGGGGGAAGCCTTGGGGGACATATTTGAATTGCTATGTCCACGTGGTTTCTGAGCCAATGTAGGAGTGAGAGACACATGACGTGGAGGCGGTAGGAGCGCCGCCGGCTTACGTGGAGGTAAAGGGGGAGACGCGTATGGACGGGCGTATTGCCGATGCGAAGTTGAGGACGACGACGATGACGCAGAAGATGAAGGATTCTGTGCCTTGGACTTAGGTGAGGAAGGCTGCGGATGTTGGGTGCGGAAAGGGTTTGATGAGACAGGGGGGTCAGATTTGTGTTTTTCCGACTCTGGTTTGGATTCGGATAGTGAGTGTGTTGGTCCCGGGGTAGAAAGAGAACGTTTGAAGGGGTTGGCATTGGGAACTTGTGGGCTTGTACGTGGAGGTAGAGCCGGCGTGGTGGCTGACCCTGTGGCTGAATCATTATGGTGACGAGGTGGCGGAGGGGGCGCATATTTTGCTGAAAGGGGTTGTCGGGTTGTAGGTTCTTTAGGTGTGGCTGGCTCGGGATTGGCTTAATTGGAGCTCTATAAGCTATATAGAGTATATAGCTCATCAACATCATTCACCTTGGACAAATACGAGAGATTCTTCAACTGGGGCACCGGACTGCGCATGACATACAAGTCTCAGCACAGCGAAGAACTGCCCGCCCGTCAGGATATCTTGCGAACCTAAGTCTGGGCAGAAATTCTTCAAAATCTTTGAAGCGAGCGATAATATCAGAACAGTCCACTGCAACCACAATGAGGACCTACCCGATCTATCACAGCACCATCAACACCAGCGCCGTAGCGGCCACGAATCCAACCTCTTGCCTCGCGGACTCCAAGCGTAACGTCTTCCCAATCGGTCCCTGAAATAGGACCAGTGAGTTCCGCGAGAGAGCTGGTGAATGACGAGTATTCTGCATCTGAAAGTGCAGAGACATGGAGGGTGAGTGGACGACGTGTTGTTCGTGACATTGGAAGTCTGGACAAAGATGTGTGAACCTGAACCTCATGAGCCTCGAGGTGGTTCATTGTGGGTTGTTGTGGGTTACAACTGCACCATTCTGGCCACACTCGGCTCAGAAATCAATATACTATAATAGGAAATCATATTTAGTGTTTTACTGCGTGATAGCCATTGAATTTAGTCTCAGGATGCTCTGAATATGACCAAATTCCAATTTCTTCCACATCTGCGCTGGATCCTGAATCACATCAATTCTTTATGAGTGTTGTATGATCTATAGTAGTCTTATTGCCTTGTTAGAGTAGTTCATGACAAGTTGCACATGTTTCAGTTGATGTTGAACAGTAATAATTCTAGTAACTCATAGTTGCTCAATGCTCTGCACCTAATGCTCTAATGGAAAATTTCATGATTATTAGTAGTTGTATGATATAAGAAATACACGTGAATGGTTTGTTCCCGATTGACAGGGATGCTGTTTGAGAACGTGCGATGTAAAAATGTGTCCATGAGCTGCATTAGTACTCATTTTCTCTCAAAAATTGAACAAGTCAGACTACGATGCAATTGATGTGAGTATATAAACAAGATAAATTGAAATGGGAGGTTGTGTTCACCTTGGTTGGTAAATGCAAATACAACTAAGGAAGAAGCAACCTCAACAAACATATCGGTATTTCAGACCAGAACAATAGAGAATTGCACAACGCGCAAATCCACATACACAACCATGGTAAGGCCACCCCTTTTGGGTTGGCAACCACCGTTGCGTTACAGCTGCACCTTGCGTGATTGTTGTCCTCACAAGATTATGTGTATGCTATCAAAACCGAGGGAGTTGTGTAGTGTGTAATCGTCAATACATCTTTGTAATACAACTCCCAGTTGTACTAAGTTGTGCTACTGATATACAGGCTTGAGATCAACTATGAGAATTCGACCCGAATCATATCCAAGGCACGCTTTGGAGGTAGAGAAGGTGTGTGTTCGGAAATCGCGGAATTCAGGGGGAATCCAACAGGATTTCAGTGGCGGGTCAGTGAGAATCCAGTCCTTTCCCCGCGAGATGGTGATTTGGGGCTCCATAGGGGGAAAGAGATGAAAGTTGCCTGGGAGGACATGAGTGACCTTGCTTCCATCTGAGAATAGGAAGGATGAATATTCAGGTATTTGTGTCAAATTACCAGTGCTAGTGTCCCATACAAGGACTGACTCGTCCCGCCTTGAGCCAGAAATGATGTGTTTGCCATCAGGTGAGAACGTCACCACATCTGAATGTGCCATCGGGGCAAGCTGTATCATGCTGGCAGTCGGATCCCACATCATCACCAAGCTATGTTCCAAGCCTAAGACGAGACGTGATCCGTCACAGGAGAATGCAACAGAGTCCACCTCACCTAAATGGCCCTCGAATCGATGCTCTATTTTCCTGGTAGTTGGATTCCATATCTGGAGGAAGCCGTCGGAACAGCCAGACGCTACACGTCTCCCATCAGGAGAGAAAGCAACGGACGTCACACGATTTGAATGTCCCTTCAGTTGGTGGAGTTTCTTTCCAGTCGCTGTCTTCCAGACAATGACTGACTTGTCGTATGAACTGGACACGATGTATTTTCCATCATTCGAGAAAGCAATGGACTGGACTGCTTCTGAATGACCCTCGAGGGCATGCTCTATCTTCCCAGTGGTGGCATTCCACACTAAAATGGTCTTGTTATCCGATCTAGACACCACTCGTTTCCCGTCATGTGAGAATGCAACTGAAATCACCCAACTTGAATGTCCGTCGAGTGCCTGGTCCCTCTTTCCCCTCATCGCTTTCCAAATACGAGCCATTGTGACACGAGGACCAGAAATCATGCGTGCAACATCATGTGAAACGGACCGCTGGTGTGTACCCAATCTGCGTTCCATCTGCGAGTCCCTCATCACATGCCAAATCCGGACTGAACCGTCGGTCGACCCAGATGCCACATGTGTGCCGTCAGGTGAGAATGAAACAGACAGCACCCAATTCGTATGTCCCTGTAGCACATGTTCTCTCTCCCCCGAAGCCACATGCCAGATAAGGACTGAACAATCTCGCGACCCAGACACAACTCGCGTGCCATCAGGAGAGAATGCAGCAGAGGTTACCCAATCAGCGTGTCCCTCTAGTATGCGCTCTAATTTCCAGGTATCTGTACTCCAAATACGGATTGAGCTGTCTGCAGAACCAGACGCCACACGTTTCCCATCTCGTGAGAAGACAACTGAGTTCACCCAATTTGAATCTCCCTTGAGTATTTGTTCGCCTGTTCCCGTAGTGGCATCCCAAATACGAACAGTGGCGTCTGCCATGCCAGATACCACACGTTGTCCGTCAGGTGAGAATGCAACGGACTCCACCGGAGAATTAAACTCCTGTATGCGCTTTGTCTCTCCTGTAGTTGCATCCCAAACCCGAGCAGTGGTGTCATCAGAGCCAGACACAATACAGGTTCCATCAGGTGAAAAGGCAACGGTCACTACCCATCTCAAATGTCCTTTGAGTATATGCGCCACCTCACATGTTCTCGCATTCCAAATTTGAATCGAGGCATCGTACGATCCGAAAACGATGAGCGTCTCATCAGGGGAGAAGGCAACAGAATACACTGAATCTAAATGGCCTGCTAGTATGCGTTCAATCTCCCCTGTAGTTGTATTCCATATATGAACTGAAGAGTCAGTACACCCAGACACAACACGTGTTCCGTCAGCCGAAAATGCAACGGAGTATACAGATGAAGGGTGTGGCATGACATGCTCCAACGATCCCCATGACTCCGCGATACCGACCACTACTGTAGGTATGTTACTGAACCATGTCGAATACTGATACCTTATCGATGCTCGTTTCGGGATCCATGTGAGGGCTGAGCCATACGTGTTGAGGCAGTGATGTTTGATGTGCTCAAATGCCATTTGCAGATAGCGGAGAGCATCCTCAAGTAACAACGCATAGTGAGCATGGATCTTGGTGTATTTCTGGGAAAACACTCAGCCAAATTCTTCCAGCATGTTGATTACTCACCAAGATTGCTTCTTTCGCCATGCTAAGAGACCGGAAGCCAGTTTCAAGCCCTCCAAAAGCACTGAGGCACTCAAACCAGTGCAACAAGTGTATATCAACGAATACAACAAGCTTATCGAGCATGAGTACAGTGTTTAAGGATGGGAATGCCAGAGCTTCTGCAAGATGAGAGGCCCAGTACAAGCACGAGTATCGGAGAGTCTCAGAAATAATGCTAGGACTGGGAATTTGTGCAACCATATCGCCATCAGGCAAATTGCAGATATTATGCCGGAGAGAATTATTCAACCTCTGCAGACACTTGATGGCGAGTGTGTTGTGGGTATCGGAAGTATCAATGCTGTGCCTACAGCAACGATTCGGATTGACAATGAACTCTCGGAAAGAGGCGTGAAAGGTCGTGACGGGACTACTCTCGGTGACGCGAAGCACGGATTGTAGTGGCAACAAAGAAAAATGAATATCACGCTTTTCCAGATCCAGTAACGATGCGGTATGTTCTATGGACAATGGTGTTTGAACACAGACCACGGTGGCTAGTACATCGATTCTGTTGAAGGTTCCTCCCACGGCTGGCTGGGAAAATGCCAGGTCGACAATGCGCTGGTAGAGTGAGTCAATCTTGGCAGTATGGGGCGGCGATATGAGAATAGAGTCAAGTCGGGTTATCTCCGTCAACCGAGCTCTATTATCTTTGTTCATTGCACCAATATAACGAACGGCCGTGGCGGCATAAATGAATAGATCTGCGGATAAATTGAGAAGAATCGTAAACTCATGCGCGGGTGGCCAATCAAGCGATCCCCGTGAGAATAGATCCTTCGCGGCAATTTCAGACAATGAATTTTGGAGATATGTGCGAATATCATTTCGTATGTCATTCTGTGTAGCTTCCTGCAGAGGTGTTTCAATGAAGACCTCAATATCCGATGAATGAGCAGGATGGGCATGAAAAACACTTTTGATCCAGTTTTCGGGTCGGCTCGTAATGAAGACTTTGAAGGGAATATAGGCCACGTTATCAAGGATAGCCTTGATGAAAATTTCTGCTATCCCCGGTGCTGAACATTCGTCGATTGCGTCTATGACGATAATATAATTAATTCCGTGTTCAATTTTAGTAGCGATCTTGACAGGATCGATGACCAGGGAGCGGAATTGCTCAGATAGATCATTGAGATCCGCAATGTTAGGATTCCCCTTGAGAACTTCATGGATGAGTGATCTAATTTTTGCGTTGGTTTGAGCAAGCATGGCGGCGATCGTAGGGATGATGCGGCGTGCATCCGTTGATCCTGAGAGAGAGCAGAAGAAGCTGCCTCCAAGTTTGTTTTTCACTTTTAGACGTTTGCAAAGGGTGTGAGCGATGCTCGTTTTCCCTGTACCGACCTGCCCGTTGAGCCAATAGACATTTGGAGTGGAAGGATCATGTGCCCAGGCCTCTATATCTGCCAATATCTGTACGCGTGTGTCTTCCATGCACCCATGGGGTTGGTCACCTTCGGCGCCATAGCGTGTGTCGTAAGATGCGTGCTCAACGGGTTTGAGCAACGCTAAAGGATCCGGCGAGACATCTATACTGCGTTGAGTATGGAAGCAACATCATTAAATGGCGCCGGACTTATAACAGTGCTCTGGATAACTGCGTTCCCCTGGGGATCTGAAACAGAACGTAAGTGATAATTAGATCTACGAGGCTCCTTCAACAAATTCACGTATGGAAACGTTTTCCCAGTGAGTACTTATGCCTCCTTGCGATGACATGGGGTGTAGAATAGAGTGATTTTGGATTTGAGACTGAAATCAACTGCGTGAATTGAAGGTGGAGGGATAATGGGTGGAAAGACGATGCGTGAGTTGGCAAGGGTCACATGTGAAGGCGATGCCAGCATCAGAACTTTGATGTAGGAAGACGCCACACGGCGGGGTTTGTAACGTTTTGGCACGCTGAGAATTGTTGTTTTAATGCGAGTACAATCATTGAGGTTTTATAATATTCTTTATGCCTGATAGTACTTGAAACTAGCTGTCCTCTGCCCTTTGGGAGGAAGGCACAACAAGGTGGCTTTGCCACACACATGTCGGCATAGTGGCTACCTTTTCAAGGGGGTGGTTTAGTGGTCACCTTTGCAAGGGGGTTGTTGGTCCAGCAGCCAGCTGTGAAAGAGAGCAATTACCCTAGTAGTCATCCTCCAAGGACAGTATAGATAGGTGTTAGTCAAGGTATTCCCATTAGCCTTTTGCCCAACCTACACACACCTCTCTATTGGTCTGTTAGGCAGCCATTTATACTTCTCTATTGGCCTGCTGATTGTTAAGGTATGAGCAACACTTTACTATGACAGAAAGATACCAAGGTTTTGGTTCAGTCCAGTGAACTGAGACAGACATGACTTGGCTTCAACATTAGTACATTGCACCCCCTCTATCCATCATGTCACTAAATTTTGGAAGGATGTTCAGTCATGAGCCAAAGTGTCGGGGCTGAACATAGACTAGTATTGAGGAGCAAAAGAGCTTTGCATAACTTAGTTCAATATTCTGAACTGAAGTACATGGATAAATTGCTTTTATGTCAGGTCTGGTCATTCCTTCCCATTTATGTGTTCTCTGTTAGGATTAAATAGCTCAAAGGGAATCAAAGATGATTTTTGACCACCGCTATAATGAAAGCAGGGTAGAAGAAAATTGCACAGATCAAAACTCAGAATTGAAAGGGCTTCAAGAACTGATCATATTTGTTGTATCTACTGTCCTTTTATGATGAGATACTTGGGGATTAGGGGTTGTGATAGTCCATGTGATAATGTATATATAAGGGGATTGGAATATCATATATTATTTGGACAGGAAGTATGACTTCAGAAAAGTGTTATGGGGTTTAGGGATTTGTGGGATAAGATAGGGATGAATTCAAAAAGAGAATCGAATGTAAAAAGAGAATAGAAAAGGAGTAACTCAATGGAAATCATGCTAGTGTTTTCCTTTAACTCAGCATCGATATGTTATATGCAACCTCTATGGCTCAGTTGATTCAACTTGGTTAACTCAATTGACTTGATTGACTCAGTTCACTTGATTGACTTGATTGATCTCTGAGGATTACTGCTACACTATGTTAGCAGGGAATATCTATAAAAGACTTCTTAACTGACACAAGTAGGGAATAGCATGGGTTATGCAAACCCACACAGGTCACAGGTTTGGATGTCCTCAGGTTTGGGTGTGGGTCAAGCTGACACCACCCACAACCTAGGCCCTACCCATGGTGTCAACTATGTATGCATGCACATACATGCATATGATATGCACCCACTGCATAGACATGCATACAAAAAATAGAAGTTGAGCTCTGGCTCAAAAAGTGCATTCTACAAATATGTTATGGTCCATGCCCCCTAAATTTGATCTAACTCAGTTGGGCTACTACCTCAATCATTTCCGATAACTTTCCAATAGTGCTACTAGTAGATACAATCCCTTTCCCACCCATCCAAGACTTCACAGTTCCACACTCCTAATATTCTGTAATCCTACAGCCCTACAATTCTGCTTTCTATGGTGGGCAACTCAGGGGTTTGTTAAATCCACGTGTCGGCGCTTAGCTAGAGGCTTCTGAAAGGGTTTCCGGAAGGTTCTGAATGGTTTCTGAAGGGGGTTTATACTCCAGAGGTGGAGGGACTAATGGTCGTGGGTTTGGGATTGGAATCAGAATGGGGACGGAAAGATGGGAAGTACTGGGGGTCTTAGGACTGTTCATGGTATAGGGTGGTACGAGTGGATCGAGGTCGCAGGGACTTGGCTTCAACTTATGTGTTGC
The DNA here is from genome assembly GCA_003314385.1 of Gomphus sp. MG54. NCBI lineage: Eukaryota > Fungi > Basidiomycota > Agaricomycetes > Gomphales > Gomphaceae > Gomphus > Gomphus sp. MG54. The sequence goes on from QLPG01004852.1 coordinate 35,526, forward strand.
ACCCTCCTCAATCATCTGTCTCTAATTTCGGAAAGTGGGAAAGTTTACCAGAACTGAATCAGAAACTATGATGCAGAATTAAGTCGATATTTGTACTAGCAAATAGTCCAGTCGACTGGTGACTTATACACATGTATCTAGTCTTGTACTATCTATTACCGAGTAAAAACAAGGGGGGGAAGAGAGTACAAGGGGCAATATAGAATAAAAAACAAGGGAGTGAGGTACGCAATGATCCTATGTATTGTTTATTAAAAGGGAAGAACCTTGGCTTCAGAATCTTTGGAGGTTTGGAAGCATGGAACCTTGGGTTGATGCATAGGAATATCGGAAAGCAGCTATTCGGACTTTGAACAGTCGGAAAGGTCCTGGAATGGTGTGGGTTGTTATGGGGTTTAATATGGTTTTATTGGCAGCATGGGCCATAACAGGGTTCCTGTATACCTTTCTCCCATTGTTCTTTCATTTTCTATTCACCCCTTGTATTCTTCCCTTGTCTTTTGAGTGGACAGTAGAAAATACCAGGTAGTTCACATGTATATAAACCTCCTTTCAACTGGACTTTTGATAGTTAGAATATTGACTTAATTTGTTCCTAGTTTTCCTGAATTAGTTCCGACCTAATTCTGACTTAGTGTCCACACACATATTCCCAACCTTCTGAAATTAGGGACATATGATCAAGGAAGGTGCAACACATAAGTTGAAGCCAAGTCCCTTCAACCACGCACAACCACAATGACTAGTCATCTAAGTCTTCATCACAAGTAGACCACCAGTCTAAGTCCCAGCACTTCTTTGTCTGCTTTCCATAACTTCTATCCCTATGACAATCCTGCCCTATGGCCTTGGGCCCCTTTTGTCTATGGAACCTTCTGCCCCCTGTGGAATCCCTTTAGAAACCCTCAGAATCCTTCAGTATCTGTTTTAATAAGCACCTGACACATGGATTTAACAAAATACAATACTTGCAAATATCCATATGCCTTTGCCCTAGGGAATGGCATGGGTCAATTGTGGGTAACCCACACCCAACCCATGGGGAACCCAAATCCAAGGGCTCCCAACCCAGTGACCCATGGGATTTGGCTTAACCCATGCCATTCCCTACGTTGCCCTCATGTGAGTTATATGGCTTGCCACTTTCTGTAGGTATTGCTCCTAAAACTTTGCTCATATTTTGCTGCTATCTCATTGCCTGCTACCAGGGTGGTCCTAGGCATAGCATCCCTACTTCTGTTCTCAGCTATTGTGCTTCTTGCCTCATTATTGATCATGTTCTTTGTTCCTAGTCTGGCAATGCCCTCATACTCCTTTGAATCACAGTCCCTCCTGTAGGTTCTCGATGCTCCTGTCAACTGGCTAACCACATCATTTACATGGCCACCTAAATCTATGACATTTTCAACTACACTTGGTGGTGGGGGTATACTGACAGCAGATGGGAACCACTGCCTGATACCTCCACAGCTGCACATGGAAAGTACCCTAGTGAAATTAATCTTTTAAGGATTCTGATACATCATTTTGTGATTGGATTGTCTGCAGTAGACAGTCTGCCTTTCATTACATGGATATAGCAGACGAGGTATGGATGTACATTTATATCCAGCATAGTGCACAGATCAGCCATATGTTGATCCTTGAGCAGTTTATTAAGGCACACATACGATATGCACCCATTATATGTACATACATACAAATGCACCTGACACCCATCTACCCATTAGAAAAAACTCATAGGTTGACAGATTTGGGTGTGGGTCACCAAAATTTGACCTATTGGTGACCTGTGCCATTCCCTACACACAGGAACAAGGGCCTTTGGGGCTTGTTTATATGGATGTTAAATACATGTGTATAACAAAGTAACTACTAATTGTTAGAGCTTGTCAATATAAATGTTAAAGACAAGCACCAAATGTGTGAATTTGCACTTCATTATGGGTGCTTGTTTTCAGTGCCAGAGAATGAAAATGCAAGACACAAATGTAGTAAAATAAAATCATACCACAACAGATATGTCTTCAAAGTTGAGGGTTATATGAGACATTTTTTTTTCCTCAGAAGTATAAGAGACTATCTCGCTTGGCCCACTTGGACAAATATACCAACTTAGCATGTCTGTCAAGTACACGTACCAAGTATCGGGTAACATGGCAGTGCTGACTGAACAATCAGTGTAATTCTACATGCAAGTGACCAAGTCATATACAAGTCACTTGGTATGTTGGTCTCCACTCGGCACCTTCACCATCCACATCCCTCATTCCTATCCCTCATCCACTCTTTCCCTATTCATTTTCTATTATTCCCATCCTGATTACTTTTCATTTCTTGGCCCATTTCACTTTAAGACATTTTACTATTGTTTTATCCTTGGCCATGACCCTATTGTTTTATATTCAATCATTTTCTATTATCTTATTCTTGGCCACATTTCTATTATCTTATCTTCATTGTTCTAATTCATTTACATTCCTTTATTCTATTCTTGATCATTGTAGACAATATGTCCACATGCTCTCTATACCTTATTGTTCTCCATTCCTTATGCAATCCTGATTCCACATCTTGCTTCTTAACCTATATAAGTAGCACATGTATGTAGATATTTCTCCACTCTGAATATCAACTAGGTTTACACCTTCTTGCCTTCCCTTCTTCTGTCTGAAGTCCCTTACTTGGGCTGACACTCTTGGCACTCTCTTGGGTACCTCATCTGTTCTAAATTAGTGGTATGCATGGAAAGTAGAGTGTAATGCATGAGTACATTGAAGCCACACTACTCCAATCGGCTTGCAGGACTTGGCCAATTCCTGCCAGTATCATGAAGTCAGCATTATTACAATAGTGCTCAGCCCACACATTGTTGGCATTCCCAGTACCTGACAATGTCCCTTTTTAAGGTTGATTACCTTGACTACTGGGTCTGTAGTCTCCAAAGTTTTATTAGAAACTATTACGCCAGCATGCCTGACTATTCAAATCAGCCTGTTCAGCCTAACTCAGAGCAAGCCACCACCTTCTCTATCACCAGCTTGGGCTGCCCAGCTACATCTTAGAACACACCTGGCTTACTGTGCATAACCCAGAGATTGACTGGTACACTGGTAAAGTGAAGATGACATGATGTCCAGAGTCATGTGGTATCTGGCGTCTTTAGGAAGACATACAAGGGAAATGCACGCTCAGTCAGACAGTATTGTCAGAGTCTCGGAGTGACCCAGCACCATGTTTAAATACATCTGGTTCTTAGGCTCAAGCTCAAGTCTCTTTGCTCATGGTGGTAGCGCCAATGCATTTAATGGTTAATTTCCAAAGGATCACCACCTAAAGGTGGTGTAAAATGCATAAGAAATTCAGCGCTTGCCCCGCATGAAATATGGAACGATACGTAATGCTGTGTACATGGTTACTGCTACTTCTCTGTTGATGGACTCTAACAACAGTGACCATATGCACAATGTACGCACCTTCAAATCACAAAAAAAGGCTACTTCTAATGCGGTTTCTTCCAGAACGAGAAAAGTATAAACCATGATCCCTCGAACTTGGCACAAGGAGAGCACATAGTTAGTGTAAACTACATCTGACAATTAAAGACCTTGTTGAAATTCCTGTGTTTTCCAAGGGCGACCCAATTGAAAGAATTTCCAGTGAAATAACAGATGCCCCTTCATCTTCGAACCCCGTTGAACAGCTTGCAAAGAAAACATTTAACAGCACCTTGGGCCGGGCCTACACCTTGGTGGCACGATTTCATGCGTCCGGTAAACGCGAGGACCTGGAAGAAGGGATCTTATTGCATCGAAAAGCACTCGAACTGCTCCCAGAATCACATTCATATAGATCCATGTTGTTCAATGACCTAGCCTCCAGCCTAGAGTCGCGATTTCACCTGACATCTCAACATAAAGACCTGGAGGAAGCTATACTTCTTCACCGGAATGCA
>QLPG01004853.1:0-18043 GCA_003314385.1 Gomphus sp. MG54
ACTGCCGTGGGTAGGTCGAACGGTTTTCAGCTGGCGGGTGCGGTGTACGGGCGAACTGCCGTGGGCCGGGGTAAGAACACGGGGGTTCCCCTGACAGCAGCAAAGAAGGCCAGGCACCCAAATGGTTTAAGGAGCCAAAAGATTGGGACTCTGCCAAGCAATCTAAGGAAGAAGATTTAGCTTTCATGGCCTATATTAAGGAAGTCACACTGGCAGAAATCTCGGCATCAGATTGGCTGGCCGATACAGCTGCAACAATGCATATCGCATGTAGCTGAAGCGATTTTATTACGTACATGGAGGAAAAGTTGGAAATCGATGGGATCGCACCAGGAAATTCCCTGACAACTTGAGGACGAGGGACGATCGCAATTGAATTCAAAATAAACGACAAAATCTATCCTATAAAATTACACAACATTAAGCATGCACCGGACTCCCCAAATAATATTATTAGCATTGGGCAGCTAACCGATCACGGTCACACAGCTAAATTTACATCTTCAGGGGTCAAGTTCATTTCCACCAAAGGCACTATATTTGCGATCGGACGGAAGCAAAACTGACTTTATAAGATGCACGTGATTATCAAATCTCTGGGTCAGGCATGGGACTTTGCAGCTGTAACCAAGGGACGAACTTTAAATAAATGGCACCAGGTACTTGGCCATATTAATATCTATACTATCCAGGCACTGCACAAGAATCAATTGGTCACAGGGCTAATGATCGATGACACACAAGTGCTGACTCAATGTATGGCATGTATTCAAGGCAAGCACAATGTGGAGCCATTTCCCAAGGAATCACATGAACAGGTCCAGGAGATCGGCGACCTCATGGTATCCGATGTGTGGGGCCCAGCTTAAGTAGAAGGTTCAGGGTGCGAGCGCTACTTCTTTACATACACGGATTACAAAACCAGGTACACCAAGATCTATTTCAGGCCGACCAAAGATCTGGTCACAATTAACTTTCCCCAATATAAGGAGTTTCTGGAAAATCAAACTGGTAAAAAAGTCAAAAGAATTAGGACTGACAATGGTAGAGAATATATTAACAAAAAATTCCAAGATTATTGTGCACAAAATGGAATTATTATGGAAACTACAGCTCCATACTCACCGGCCCAGAGCGGCATTGCCGAGCGGATCAATTGGACTCTATTAGAACATGCACACGCAATGATATTCGCTAAAGATCTACCCAAAATCTTATGGCCTGAGGCAGTGGCGTACTCAAATTATATTAAGAACAGGGTACCTACCCAGGCGCTTGGGACGGAAATTACTCCGTATGAAGTATTTTTCAGTAAAAAGGCTGATGTGTCAAGGTTAGAAGAATTCGGCACACGTTGCTGGGTCATGGTACCGGATCAGAGGAGATTTAAATTAGATCCAACAGCTGAAGAACATCTATTCATCGGGATAGTGGAACACTCAAAAGCATGGAGATATTACAATAAAAAATCAAGGCAAATTCAAATCTCCAGGAACATTACTTTTGACAGTTCAGATAACAGACTTTATTCAATCCCGAATGAAGATGATGACATGCCACTCGAGGGGGAGACTACACCATGCGAGCGATCACCTGACCCACCTGCATCCACCTCAAATGACGATATACAGATGCCGGAACAAGCGCCAGCACCGGAAGTACGGCGCAGTACCCAAAAGACCGGCAGTCCAGATTACTGTCAGGAGCCGGATTCTGACGGACTTCGGGACTGCCGAAAGGGTGTTGTCGAAAGGTCGGGCGGACGATGGCCAAGTCCTGCAGGCCAAGAGTAGTGGCGTTGGCTTCAACGTACTCGTGCGTTGCGCCCTACTTGCCGTGCGTGCCACTGTATTTGCAACAGACAGATACTCAGGGGGATGCTGAAGATGCCGGCCTGAGTCGAGGACTTAACAGAGAGGAAGAAGGTAGAAGGGCCTAAGCCTAGTCGATACCCAGAATGAGGAAGTATGTACATCCATGTCCTACTTATATAGGTTAAGAAGCGACATGTGGAATAAGGAATGTGGGACAACAAGGTATGCAGAACAATGTGGTTGTTGTCCACAACGAACAAAATTAGAACAAGGAATGCAAAGCGGGGATAAAACAATAAAAGACAGTATAATAGGATCGTGACTTGAAGCGGGACAATAAGGAGTGGCCGGATATAAAACAATGGGTCACATCCGAGGATAATACAAGGACGGGGAGTCCCAAGGTGAAACGGACCGAGGAGTACGGATGGCGAATGTGCCGAGCTGGGACCGGCGTACCAAGTGTTATGCAGGCAACGCGGGCACTTGGTCGTGGATGTAGAGTAATTGCTCGGTCGGCACTGCCGGCGGATGGGTCTCGGTACGTGGACTTGACAATTACCGGCTACTTCATTCAGGGGAACCAGCCATGCAGACCGATCAGGCACTTATCAGCCGGGAAATAGTCACGGAACTGGAGAATTACGCGGAAGCAATTACGCGGATTGACTCACCGATCTGGCACGAGGCCATGATTAATGAAATGAATCAACATGATGAAATAGGCACATGGGATTATGTTAAGCTACCGGTAGGATGGACAGTGATTGGCTGCCGATGGGTATATGCTACAAAGATGCAAATAAATGGAGATTTTGACAGGGCAAAAGCACAGCTTGTGTTGTTTGGAGTGGTAAACTAGGCTTCCTTGGGGTTTCCTGCGCTAGAATATCGGAGAGTCAACACTACAAATAGGATAATGAGTCCCTGGATTTTACTATGATTTTTATTGTATTTATCGATAGAGAAATTCTTGTGCTATTGATGATCTACCCTAGGCTAAGTCCCGGGTTTCACCTCCACCTAGGCGCCGTTCTGGGGAACCGGTCTGGGCGCCAAAGTGCCGGTTGAGCGAATTGTGGTTCTCCCACAAGTGAAATGTAATTTGTAGTGGTGTAATATAACAATATATGATATGGAGAACCCAACTGTATCCCGGAATTGTTGTACGACAAGTAGCAAGTGTTCTAATCCTAAATGGGTAGGTGAGCACTCGGCGCTTAACCTTCGGTTCAGCGCGAGTGATGAGTTTCAAGTATAACCTAGTAGCTAGTAATGGGGGATAAAGATATTGTTTTTCCTGTCTATTAATTCCTTGTAACTACAGTAGCTTTATACAAATATATCCCGTGATGTAACTATGATCTGTAGTTAGTGAAAACTGTGGAGCATATGCAGGGCCGGCCCATTGTAGGCTGCCCCGATGAGATCTTCATAGAGATATGACACCTGTCAGTGGTGCCCATTGAATATAAGTGCTTCTCCCTTTGTTCCCTTCTTGTGCGCAACAAATATCTCCTTCCTGAGCCATGTCCCATGTCCTCCCCTCCTGTCTTTCTGTCAGCTGTCCTCAGTGGCAGCATATATGCGCCCCGGATTCACTATCTCTCATTCCTCTGCATGTGAGTGCATTCCCCTATATCCCCTGTGTCCTCCTATTCGTTTCCCTGCTTCCCCTTCTGTATCTCATTCACTATCTGCTGTTCTGGACCATGGGGCTAGCTAGGTATGAGGCCGGGTAGATAGAATTACACAAAATATTTCTCTAAAATCCTGTAAATATTCATATAGGTGTCTTGTGATGTATAGAACCTCGGTGCAGAGTTGCACATTGATCTGGGAGTGATTGGGGGAGATATTACAGCTTTAGTGTAGGAAATGTGTACAATGCCACTCAATAATATTTCGTCACAACAGCTTGTAGCACAAGGGTTCACACAGAGGCCGGGAATGGACTACTTCGAGGTTTCTTCCCCTGTTGTCAAGTTTGACTCACTCTGGATGTTACTAGCTATCGGAAATGCTCTTGATTGAGAGATCGAGATGATGGATGTTAAAGGCGCCTATCTCAATTCATCCCTTGAAGAAGAAATCTACATGCACCAACCCGAAGGTTTTGATGACAGATCAGGATGCATATTAAAATTACAATGGGCACTATATGGACTCAAACAGGCTGAACAGGCTTGGCACCAACGATTTCGATCGGCATTATTAAGTTTTCATTTTATTCAAAGTTCAGCCAATGAATGCGTTTACATCTGGATCGACGGATCTAATACAGATGTAATTTCTGCTTATGTGGATGATCTCGGACTATTTTCAAATAGCTGAAGAGGGATGGAACGTACTAAGAAGGAATTGAACGCCGAGTTCAACATGACGGACTTGGGAGAAATGAAGAAAATATTAGGAATAAGGGTTGAAAGGGACAGGAAAGCAGGAACACTCAAGATCTCTCAAGATGCATATATTGATAAATTACTCATCCGATTCCGCATGCAAGACACCAACCCCACGTCAACGCCCCTCAATAAAAATACAAAATTAACTACCCCAGAAGAGGTAATGAGTTCACTGGAAATTCTATATGCCAAGGCAATCGGTTCATTAATGTACGCAGCACTTGGCACCCGTCCTGATATATCCTTTGCAGTGCAACATCTCAGTCAATTTACTACGTCATATGGGCTGGAATACTGGACGGTGATCAAACATGTGCTCCGCTACCTTAAAGGAACATGTGATCACAGCATTACTTACAGACGGAGCGCCGGCCTAAATTTAGAGGTGTTCACTGATGCTGATTATGCCAATAGATCAGACACGTTATCTATAGGCAGCTATACAGCTGTATTTGGAGGAGGCGCAATCACGTGGAGTTCAAAGAAACAGAGGACAATTGCACTATCAACAACCGAAGCGGAATATATTGCAATGACAGAGGGTGCAAAACAAATCATTTGGCTTAGAAGGTTCCTTCAAGATCTTGGCATAGATCAGACCACACCCACATCTATGCGATCAGACAATTTAAGTGCCATCACACTTTTTCACGACACCACTTATCACGCGTGGACCAAACATATTAATGTGGCTTATCATTTCATTTGTGAATGAGTGGCCTCTAATGAGGTAACACTCACTTACGTTAGATCTAGGGAAAACCTCACAGATTTAATGACCAAAGCGCTGGATGTTCACCAACACCGATATTTATCCAGCGGATTAGGTTTTCGGGCGCGGCCCGAATTGAGGGGGAGTGTTGAACATAGTGACTGCAATCCGGCCGTGCATGAACCGGATGAAGGCGGCTAAGATCCGCCGTAACGGATCACGGGATCCGGGTGTAACGACACCTGGCTTAGACATGGATGACGGAGTAAAGGTACCGGCTTAGTATATAACTTAATAATATTCAAATCCTACAACTATATATATAGCGAGTAGTTAGATCTGAATGTAACAAGTTCTCGAAGAGATTAAATCTCATTAATATCCCTCGATCTACAGATACACGCACCAGCTACATCAGCATACGTGAATTCTTTCTATTCAGGCATAACAGCCGGCTTCCCGGTATACAGTCCAAAACACCAATTTTACCTCTCTTTTCGCTTGTTCACTTCGAAATGTGTTGCGGCTCTGACACCCGGTGACATTGCATAGGATACATTTCCCAATAGATCAGTCCTTTTGTATGTTCCCATCACTCTCTCCGGCGCTTCATCAGCGATCTCCGAGATTGCGCTTCCTTCCCGCATTCTCCTTTCACTCTACGCCATGCACTCCACACGCATTTCCACATCTAAGTCTCAAACGCTGAAAACATCATCCTGACAACACAAAGTCCTTCTTCCAACATCCTCAAAATTGGCAATCACACTCAGTTTAAGATATGTGAAGTCTCGAGGTTCAACGCGCGTCGTTGAACTATTAAATGAAAACATTAAGACAGCTTAATGTGAACACGAAAGATGCTGATCTCACAGACAAACTTAATATTTCGGACTAATTTGACAATTTTCCTCAGGACATGAAATCAATGACTTCGCATGGTATGTATACTGTGATTACCAGCACGCACTCTATCTTACATCCGAGATATCTTGTCAGAATCTCAAGATCCTTTGAACGGACATGTCAATCTACCAAGTGAAGATGTTCGTTCAGATCCAGGCCTTCAACCCTTCAAGCTTCAGGATCATAATATGATATCATCATCAGCACACCATATTGTCATCGCTTGGGATGCTTAGGATAGTATAAATAACGGATATGAATGAAATGAAAAACTTGAATCACCGTTTCTCTCTCTTTTTTTCTTTTTGGACGTTAAATGAACATCGTGTGAACAAATTCCTGGCATGGCCTTGAAATACTAAGTGAATTGATAATTGATGGGTTCAAAAACAACTGGGTATCAATTAAATCTGAGAATCAAGTGTAAACTGCAGAGAAGCAGAGAGAAAAGTCTTTACTCAACTTATTGAAGAGGAAGAAACTCCCCTCACATTGCCTTGCCCCATCATCGGGGTCTCACGTATTTTGTAGCTAACACCTCGACTCCTCCAGCTTACACGCCTATGTTCGATTCAAGTATGGTTTCAAGATGTGGGTTAAGAGATTTTGGTTGCGTTTGTGACAATCACTGGGATACTCTAGGGTATAAATTCAATATTTCGGTAGGTACAGTGTGAGCGGAGCCTCCTCGTTTATTGACTGAGTGCGCAAGTCGGTTTGTACAGCGGATGTTCCTCAGCAGGTTCACGTTCCTGCGACTAGTCGGCAAAGTACACGGTTGAAAAAGGACAATGTTTCGAACATGAGGATACTATTCAATCGTTGAAGATTGACCTGAACGAGTTATCTGTCGTGCTTTGAAACCCGTCAAGTTCTCGTCCTATGCCTCCTTCTAGATTACGAGGCTGATTTGCGACGTCCATGGGGTCATGTTGTGTCAAGGGCGGGAGAGATTCTGAGGAAAACGTCAGTGAAAACGTCGGTGGCATCGAAGAACCAGACAGGATCTCCTTCAGTCCATTCTTCATTGCAACGAATGATATTCTGTGACGGATCGAAAAAGGACACGATCAAGTTGGCAAGGAATGTTAACGTTTCAAACACGAGCATATTATTAAATTGAAGAAGTGTGGCCTGAACGAGTTGTCTGTCGCGCTTTGGAACCCATCGAGCTCGCCCTGCGCCGAGCGCCGAGACTTCACGGTGACTGGCGCGGGCCAAGCCTGGTGTACCGATGGTCCGAGATGCCGAAGACAAAGCTGGATAGGATCTGCCATTACGGGTACTTCGCGCCAAGACATTGATGCCCTGCGAACCCCATCCAGGAAATTGGCTCCATGTTTTTATTTTACACCCGGCCCCGAGATACACCATCGACACCCTGTCTCCGATTATGACTTAGCACTCTGCTTCTCAAAACTAGTTGTGCCACAGGCTTTGTTCTGGTTGCGGTCATCTTTCTCCTCCAATTTCATGACGTGCCGCCATCCACTCCCCACATGTGTACTTGTGCCATGCACGCTATGTGAACATCTCCTTAGAACCTGTCCCGCTGTGACAAGGAAGAGATCCGTCTGTACACCGAGACAAGCTACTGTCCAGACAACTTCCATGTGGTTCACGATTCGTTCAAATCTGCACATCTGAGGGACCCAACTGGAGGTGCATTATCAACGTATACAGTAGCAAGAACGCTCCACAAGCGTACGCACACGGCCCTTCCTTACAATTACGTACTGGATTGCGAGTCGCCTCTGTGAGAATGCTGGACACCATGCGCTCGTTAAGCAACCCACCTGATTCGAGGATACGCAGGCATATAGTCAACACTTGGCAGCTGCTGTAAGGCATGGTTGTCGTGAAAATGTTCATGAGTAATCAGCGCCCACAGCAGTATAACTAGTACTTGCACTATCGGCACCAACATCAATCGCTGCGTGATTACACTCACAGACGCTGCACCAACACATACCTGCGTTATCTCATCCAGGTACAACGGCCAGCTTCCAGCTATCCCGTCCAAAATATTTATACCATTTCATTTTAAGCTTGTTCACTGTGGAATGTGTGTCGACTCTGACACTCAGTGACAATGTTTCTCCACCGTCCTGCTTTCTAACGGCTTCCTCCTATCCAATTCAAAATACCTATACCATTTCATTTTTAGCTCATTCACTGTGGAATGTGTGTCGACTCTGACACTGGGTGACAATGTTTCTCTCCCCTCCAGCTCTCTAACAACTTCCTGCAAGATTACACTCTTCCTGAGCCACGCTCATTGCACTCGTTCCTCACATAGAGCTCTATAATTCGGAATACATTTCACCCTGACGACACCAAATCGTTTTTGAGCCATCCTTTCAATGTCACACGTAACCCTCAGTTTAAGATCTACCGACAAGAAATTGGGACATTGAGGTAAAACGTCATTTAAGATAGGAAATGCCCAGAATACTCCAAGATATATAAGACAAATCTCAGATGAAAGATAAATACATTATTTTGCAATGAAACCCATCAATACTGATGAATTATGTCAGTACTGGTCTATACCTATGAACACGTATACAAACACTTGCACATGTTCTCCACCTGACTCCGCACACACTCCACCGATAACCTACTTTACTCTTCCACATCAATTTCCTTATTGTCCCCATTCCACTCTAATTCCACCTCACACCAGCATGAAATAAGTAGTATCCTTTCCTCAGTCGCATTCCTACTTAACGACTGAGCAGCCTGCCTAGCTTACTACACCAGTTATTTGACTCTACTTCATGAGATTGAGGCTCGCTTTTCCTCTGGGCATCTAAGCAGCCCACGTTTAAATCTGGAATTTGTCACATGTTCGATTGATTTTACCATATTTCATGTTGATGCCGGATGTTACAGCTGGTCTTTCACACATTATTAATCATAAAGAAAAAATCGGGAGATGGAACAATAATGGGTGTTCATTCTTTTTTGAATTTATTCGTCTTCTTTCTTTATGCTATCCTCTTCCAACATTAATCTTTCAACTACCATGTTGATATCGAAAAGACGATGACACAAGTGTTACGTGCAGTTACTTCAATTCAGTCGAAGGCCATGACAAGAATAATAACTCTTCGCATGTGCAATTGACTGGTCAGCTCAGAAAATCTTTAGATTCTGAGAAATACGTAGGATGAAAGGCAGAGACGCGTTATGGCCCCCCAGCAGTATAGATAGTATGAACATTCATCAATTTCATGTGCTGGGGAAAATGTCAAACGAGTAGTGCGGAGCCACCAGTTTTTCTTTCGGAATAGCTCTTTAGGATTCACTTCAGATATCTTAAAAATCCATGTAACATCAACGCGATTAACCTCGAGGACTCATTTTCTTGCCGGCACATCTTTAAACTGAGTATGTGATTGTGGGAAATTGGACCAGCTATCTGCGCCGACACTCTCTCCAGGTCATGTCGGAGGACTCATTGCGTACCCGTGACAGCCGCGGGCCGTCTTACGGAGACGATGTATCCTAAAGACTAGATTTCTGTGGGCAGTCTTCCGACTCGAGGAGGTACTTGCGCAGACTGTGGGACTTGACTTGAGCATGGGGGACTCATCCATGCGCATGCTATACCAGCTATGTGCGAAGACACTCAACGGGTCATGTTCAAGGATTCGTCCCATTCCTGTGACAGCGGCGCTGTATCCTAAAGACTAGAATTTGTAATATTAGAGGTTGTGCGGATTGAGAACCTAGCAACTATCATAGACTGTGTGGGAATTGAGCCTGGGGGGTGCCCATTCAGGGGGAAGCTCCACCAGCTATCTGCATCGACACCCTCACAAAACCAGGTCGAGGGACTGGTTGCGTTTCTGTGAGGGTCAAGAAATCCATGCGAAGGAAAACCTAAAGAATAATAAAATGATGGAAATAAATAAAATAAAATAACACTCGGACGTGTCACCTGTGTCAGTGGGCAATGGAAATGAGCAGAGGGTAGGGAGCTTCCGGCGTCATTTTCAGGCTCCGGAGGTAACTAAAGGTTTAAAAGTCATGTGCCAAACTTGTGTCCATGGTGTCCTAAATCTTGGACTTAATTTGGGGGTATATTTCAGCGCGCATGGTGCGTACACAGAGGAAGATTCGAGGGTAGAGGTTGAAGCTCAATGGTACAAGCTTAATACTTCATGATGCTATGCCAGGAATGGTGTGTGCAGTCGAGGCTCCCTGGTACTGAGTTCCCTGACGATGCCCAAGATCCTGGAGGGATAACTAGCCTGAGAAAAACAAGAACACGGAGTCCAAGAGAGAGAAGTGCAATCAATTCACGATGATAAATGCAATCAATTCACCATGGTAAATGAGATCAATTCATAGGGGTAATGCCATTTCACCAACGCGGGATTCACCGTGCTGTTGACAAACATAGGCATATATGAGAGGTGCGTCACGGAGGAGTGCAGGCCTTAGTAAGAGGAAGCCGTGAGCACCATAGAGGTACTTGACTTGGTTGGTAGGGCAGGTGATGGTAGCAGTGGTGAGACGTTCGGCAGCGTCCACACCAGAACTCGGGGTTAAAAGGTATAGTGGTTCCAATGAAGGCTGTGGGCTGATAATATTACTATGGGGACACCGATAGCGCGAGCCTATTATAAATGTGCAAGAGTGTATGGGCAATGAGATAACGCGTCCAAGGCCGTTGCAACTGGCACCAAGAGCGGAGAGAGAGCGTCTATAATGCAGAATCCTAGATGTAATTGGTTCAAAGTGAGAACCTAGATGCAGTTATTTTTCTGGGGGTTGGGACTTTCAGGAGAATTCAGGTTTCCAGACCTCGGGAGATTGGTGGAACGGCGTGGAAACCCCTGGAAAGATGGTGCCCAGCTCGGCAACAGGTTTAGAAGCATGTATGGGGGGTAAATCAATACGAGGAGGGGAAGAAGAGTTTGCATCCGTCACAAAACGCTAATTACCAGCATTAGAATTGATATCTGAGGTTTATAAGCGTGGAGGCGCCTTCGAACAATTTTTGGGGTCCTATTTGTACTTGTTTCGCCGCCCAGGGTCCGCTTATATGCTGGCGGCCTCGCGCGAAGGTTGCCCCAGTTCATCCACAACCCACCAAATCCACTGACCGGCGAACACCCATCCACACTACCAATGACATACTTTACTCGTCTCTTCACTGGTATACCTGCTCTCCATGCTGGTGTTCCCCGCCAGCGGAGACGCCGCACTGCCACGAATATCATGGCTGGCTCCTTCGACCCAGTGCCCATCTTCGCCACCGCCTACGACATGACTAGGCGCGACCCGAGCATCAGTCGCTCCACTCCCGTCCCCGCTCCTCCCTTGCCCTCCGACGTCGCGGCCATCGCGTCTCCCCACGCCAGTCGCCCCGGTCCGAAGAAGGGCAGGGTGTCCGCAGCGAAAAACCGGGGCAAGCTTCTGCCCCTGAGTCGCGCCGCAGACAATTCCATGTCCTCTGGCAATTCCAGGGGCATGAAGCAAGCCCTTGCCGGGGATAGGGAGAACGAGGACACCGTCATGTCTGATGGCAAGTCCAGCGATTCCTTCTCTCTTCCGCCCCCATCCTTAACGCACGCACTCTCAGACACCGGGCCGGTGGACCCACTCACTGTCTGCCCCAATTTCTCCGGCATTAGGGAGACCCGGTCCTCCGATGCATCCGACGCCCCGACGCTCAAGCGCAAGCGTTCCTCTCGCATCCACCCCGATAATACTCAGCCCTCCTCCCCCACCGCCGGGATGCCGCGCAGCAAGAAACCGCGCCTCTCGGACGCCCCCGCACACGACGATCACTCGGGAAACCTTTATTCTATTTTCCCGTCCCTTACCCACTCTTGCTCCCTCACGTCCGTGTCCGAGCCGCCTGAGCTTCCCACAGTCACTCACCCCTTCGCAGAGTGAGTCTGTATGCTCTCTCTCTCATGGTGTCACTAAACCGTTTGCGCCAGAAAACCCACTGCGTCCGTCTTTCAGCAGTCCCCTCCTCTCCTTCCTGCCGTCAAGGTTGCAAAGGTATGTGCTGTCCTCTCTACCCACATATTCCTCTGCTCATAGTTCCCCAAGGAGCCGCAGCCGCCAGCCAGGAAAAAAGGTGTGCGCAAGAACATAGCCATTCGCAAAGGTTGGAAGGGCTGGGTCGAAGACGACCTGGTGCCCAAAAACCTTATCCTTTTGGATAAGCCCGAGGTCCTCCCCGAGAGGACCACCCGCAGTGGCCTCAAGATTGACTGATCGATGATATCATGGCTGCTCTGCGAGTCGCCCCTCTGACGCTTCAGTCTCTTACAATTTTTTTCGCCTTGTTTTCCTGCCTGTCTCCTCGCAGTTGAGTTTTCGCATATGCATCGATAAACAGAGACAAAGTGTGTTGTTCAGAGTGTTGTTTTTTGTTTTCTCTTCTTGGTTGCTTTCCACCTTCTTGAACATTTTGAATGTCAATCTGCATTCCTCAACACTTCGCCCTTTGACTTGTGATTTGTTTATTTTTTGTTTCAATTGATTCAATGCTTGTACTTGGTTCTTTTTTGAAGGTAGTCACGAAAAGCCTGGGGGTGTGTCCGCAAATTTGCTGTTTCTTGGGTCTTTTCAAGTGGTGCACTCGTGCCTCGGATCATCCGAATAAACCATTTTCAATGTACCCCTCAAAGATCAAGAACATACAACCGATGTGCTTTGAACGTCTACATCATATTCAATCCCCACTCGAGTCATCGACTAGTTCAATGTCAGGTCCCAAGTCGCTTAACTTCAAACACATACCGACCATGTTTCGCCCCTCAACACCAACTTCCCACTGGACCTGTGAATTAGTCATTTCGAAGCTCACAACTACCATCAATGCAGCTTCTGCTTCTTCTGCTGCTTCTGAAATTAGAATTGCAACTGTAACTGTAACTGCTTTTGCCAATCAACTTTGCTGACTTATGTCCATGTTAACAACCCATCCCGCCTCATCAATATTCGAAGACAGAATTTTCACCGCAGGAACTTAGGTGGGACCGAAAATTGTTTTTGGAAAAATTGAGTTCACACACCCCCATTGGATGCGCATTTCGTTCCCGATATTTCGCCTTTTGGGTGATTTCTCCAGTTATAACCTCATTTATGTGTTTACTCTGCAAATTGTAAGGGGGTGTCTTGGCGGCGATGCTTGAGGGGTCATACGAGTCTACAGGTTCGTGTGTGTGTGTTATTTTCTGGGCGCTATGGAACAGGGGTGGGCATCTGGACTTTTATTTTTTCTACTGACGTGCATTAGGTATGAGTGTTCGGGTTGTTCTAGCCTTTCTGGTTCACGTTGAAAAGTGTTGGGAAGAAGATTGGCGCTGCGCTCTTCGTCCTATGGCGTTGCCTTTTAACACCGACTCTTTGGCATTGGGTGTACATTGGATCCCGTAGACACTGGGTTCCCGCAGTCCAGCCTCTTTGGGTCTGTTTTTTTTCCTGAACTTACGGAACACGCCTTGCCCACCCCACCCCCTCCAAAGTCACCCACATGTTTCTTATTGTGAAACACTAAGACGATGTAAGCTACAGCTAATATATATATGTGAGATAATACCTAAGACGATGTAAGCTACACCGGCGAATACTGAAGCTCTACAGAGTCTAGGTAGGTTATATACATGGTGAAAACAATAACCTGTGAGAAAACAACAAAGAATCTACTGCGCAATAAAGAACAAGGAAAAAGAACCAAATACAACTGAGAGGAGGTTATATTGTACTATTGGCATTGTCTGACGCAGTAATGTCTCGAGTGTGTACTCCTTTTTCACTACATTTCTTGGCATAAGACTATGCACAGCGTGCGTCACATTGAAGGGGGGAACAGCATACATGGAAATTGTAAATTTAGATCTTATCGGCTGTTGTTGATTATCTACTTTATATTTGAAACTGGTTGGCCATCTCCAGAGTGTTATATAGTTTTGGACACACATACACACAGTCTCGCTCTGGCACGATCCTGCCCGCGAGTGAGACTCGAAGAGCGGTGTGTTCTATTTACGTATCCTTACTATTTATACATTCTTATTCCTTTATCTGCTTTGGGGGAAACGCTGATTTTCCATGGCAGGACAACCAACCAAAACTTCAATTCTAGAACTGGAAACCCTCTGGAACTGTTGCGTCAGTATGTGACACCGCGGTATTGAAGGAAATCTCAATAATGTAGAATAATCTAAACGCGATGCGACCTTGGGCGTGAGTAACCAGGATTGGCACTCAGTATGGTGCCCAAGTCTTTGTGAGGTCCACACCTTCATCATTTGATTATCAAGTCGTTCAAATCAGTTGGAACAACAACATGTGTCGAAGTAACGAAACAGATCTTGATTCGCATAATGAGAACAACTTTTTATTTTTTTATACTCGTCCAGTTTTACCATTAATGGGGTCTTTCTGAATATCACCAGTTCATAAATCGTCTTACCAACTCGACATTCATAATGAGTGTGAGGATTGAACAGGAATGGTGTCACAGGGTCGTCGGCCTCGAGTGTCCATTCAGTCTTCGTTGTCAATGTTACGGTATTCTATTTCCTATTCTGCCACCGTC
Source organism: Gomphus sp. MG54 (assembly GCA_003314385.1). Lineage (NCBI taxonomy): Eukaryota > Fungi > Basidiomycota > Agaricomycetes > Gomphales > Gomphaceae > Gomphus > Gomphus sp. MG54. The sequence goes on from QLPG01004853.1 coordinate 14,413, forward strand.
GTTATATAGAGCTGGGGGTAAAATTGCGCGTCTTCATAGACCCCTAGGTGAATGGGTTCTCTCTGTACACTAGTGATTACTGAATCCAGCAACTTCATCGATCTCCAGTGAGATCGTAGTAGCTGCGTTGAAATACTGATTGTACGTCCAAATGACATGACAATGTATACAGGTGAACGGGAAACACAAGCCCAATAGGATTCTGTGATGGATGGGAGGGATACAGAGAGAGGCATGCTGAGTGGGAAAGATGGTATCTATGGCGCCATCCACAATATGACAAATCGATGTGTTGACGAAAGGTGAAACCCTGAGGGTGAGCTTTGACACCAAGCGGTCAGGAATTTCATTCTCCTTTCATTGGATTGAACATAGATCTGCAAACCAGAAAAAGAAAGGGCGAGTCTCTGCTGAGCATCTCTGAAGTCTACACTACAAGAGTTAGTCCTCATACTAGTTGAACATCTACCAAACGTCGGTGTTTGGTGGATATTGTAACACATAATAGCCATCACCGACTAATTATCTACCATTATTATTTGGTGTTCCAGTATTCTCTGTGCCCACTGCGACCCACACACTTCTGCGAACCCCACACTTCAAGGAGTCCGCGGCATCAACGGTTCCGTGGACATCATCTGTTGAAGGGGAGGCACACAGACGGTTGTTCACAAAATATCCATGACATGTCAGGGAAGAGAAAGACATCACAATGGCTCTGCTTCAAACTCTTTTTGAAAATTGCATTTTCGGTCTTCATCATCCCAATTGATAACCAAGTTGTTTATGAGGGTGATATCAGGCAAGTAACGACACAAATTTCACTCCCCGCTACTTGGATCCTCAACCTTCAAAAGCTTGAAGATTTGGTCTGAATACACCCTCTTCGCCTGACATCACCCTTCAAACCAATCATTAGGTTGGGTGAGAAATGTGTCGGATCAAAGATAAAAATTCATCTGGTACCAGTAGAGGTACAGTCGGACGCCAGTCGATGGGTTTCGTTGCAAACTAATGAATTTATCTTTCATCTGGGATTCGTCTGTGATATCTTGGAGTTTTCTGGACAGTTAATATCTTAAATGATGTTTTTACCACAATGTCTCAATTTCTTGTTAGCATATCTGAAACTGATGGGTACGGGTGAAATTGAGAGGATGGTTCAAAAACGATTTAGTGTCGTCAGGGTGGAATGTTTTCAGCTTTAGAGCCCTCGATGTGAGGAACGAGTGCCACGAACGTGGCCCAGGAAGAGGGTAATCCTTCAAGATACTGTTAGGGAGCTGGAGGGGAAAGAAACATTGTCACTGATTGTCAGAGTCGACACATTCCACAGTAAACAAGCTAAAAAAGAAATGGTATAGGTATCATGTATTGATAGCTGGAAGCTGGATGCTGTACCTAACGCAGGTATGTGTTGGTGCAGCGTCTGAGAGTGTAATCATGCAGCGATTGATGTTGGTACTGATAGTGCTGGTACTAATTATGCTCCTGTTGGCCCTGATTACTGAAGAACATCTTACGACAACCTCCGCCTCATGCCTTACCACAGCAGCCATGTGTTGACTATATGCCTGCGTATCCTCGAAGGAGGTGAGCTGATTAACGAGCACGTGGTGTCCAGCCTTCTCGAAAAGGCGACTTGCAATCAAGTACGCGATTGTAAGGGAGGTCTGTCCACTTACGGTTGTGCAGAGTGTTGAGATTTCTATTGGAGCAAGTCAGTCCAGATCTCTATCTCCAGGATCCATTCTCTCGGTACAGACACTGGTGTGGCACATCTTATTCCGTTCTCATTCCGTTATTTCTTTTCTTCTATTATTAACAAGGATAGAGTGGCACTAAAGGTGCAATATCTTTTGTCTTATCCCTTTTTGTTACACTTCTTCTTTGTTCTATCTTTTCCATTGTCTGAATCTTCTATAAGAGCGAGACTCTCTTGCAGTATCACTTCAGACCTCGAGACGAAGTCTGAAGTGAGTACTTTTCTTCATTATGATTGAACTTTCATTTAAAACTTACCATAAATATCTAGTTACACTTCTGTTTAGGTAGCTACTGCGCAAATATAGAGACCTCAAGACGAAGTCTGAATTACACTTCTGTTTAGATTTTGATAGGTTATGGGCCCCGGCCTTAACTAAACAAACAACAGAAACTTATATTGAACTTGACAAACTGAAATTCATTGAATATGCCCGACTCCTTCAAAGTCCTCCGGTATGATGAATCTGAACGATTGGATGAAAACGGATCCAACTGGAATTTTTGGAAGACACGTATGGTGCCTTACCTGAAGGGGGCGAAGCTATGGCCATAGGTATCTGGAACCAAATCCAAGCCTAAAGGAGCAGATGCTGATGCACTAGCCGCATGGGAAGAGATGGATTCTCAAGCCCTCTCCTCGATTCTTTTGAATATTGTCCCTAACGTACAAGCTGGATTGGATTGTGATTCATCAAAAACAGCCTGGGATGGTCTGTTATGAAGATATGCACAAGCAGACCCCATTGCCCAAAATCTCGCTGAAAACTGACTCTTCTCCAAGAAATTCCTAGAAGGAGGAACAGAATCTTTGCCTGCACATCTAGCTGAGCTCCAACAGTTGAGGGAACACTGTGGAGGATTAGGGATACACATACCAGATTCCTGATTTGCAGGTATTATCACTCTATCAATGCCTTCTCCCTCTTGGGATCCAGTCCTAGGTTCTCTAGTCAGAACTTTAGATCCGTCAGCAGTTATATCCCGATTGCAAACTGAGTAGAGTAGGAAGCAAGGATATGGGACAATCAACAAGGGAGCCAATGTTATATTTCAAGCCGGGGGGAGGACATCAGTGAAATGCGATAACTGTGGAAAAAATGGACATACCAAACCTAAGTGTTGGCAAAAGGAGGAGGTCAGGAAGGACAATTCCCCGATTGGTACAAAGCAAAGAAGGATCAGAAGATGTCCAACACAGTCAAATCAGTCACTGACACACCAATCATATGGATGTACGGTCAGGGAAAAAGCACAGATACCTGGATTGTCGACTCCACAGCTACAGTACATGTCAGCCCGAATAAGGATGACTTCACCACCTACCAGAAATACAACACTGGTAGAGTAATCAATGCGTTTGGAAAGAATAAAGTAGAGGCCATTGGAGAAGGTGAAGTTGTGGTTAACCTCGAGTATCAAGGAAGGACAACAAAGATACAACTTACCCATGTCATGCATGTGCCAAGTGCTGACAGCAAGATTCTTTCCTTGAAAGTCCTGGACAAACGAGGATTTGAAAGCCGCATTGTTAATGGATTGGTGCGCATCTGTCAAGTCCACGTACCGAGACCCATCCGCCGGCAGTGCCGACCGAGCAATCATCCTATATCCGCGACCAAGTGCCCGCGTTGCCTGCACAATACTTGGTGCGCCAGTCCCGGCTCAGCACATTCACCATCCATACTCCTCGGTTCGTTTCACCTCGGGACTCCCCGTCCTTGTATTATCCTCGGACGTGACCCCATTGTTTTATATCCGGCCACTCCTTATTGTCCCATTTCGAGTCACAATCCTATTATATTGTCCTTCATTGTTCTATCCCCGTTTTGCATTCCTTGTTCTAATTTTGTTCATTGTGGACAAC
>QLPG01004854.1:0-12442 GCA_003314385.1 Gomphus sp. MG54
ATATAAAGGCCTCTGGCTCACCTCTGTAATAACAAGTTCAAGTTCACAAGTTAAGCCCCCAAGTCAAGTCTACAAGTCCAAGTCAAGACTAGTCTAGAAACGTCTAGACTATTGTATTCAAGTCCCAAAGCCAAAGTCCAAGTCTTAGTCAGCATGATGCATTCGCGTCTCATCAAGGTCACATCCCTGTCACATCACACCATATTTTGTTCACTTTCTATTTTCGTTCATACATTGCCGAGTCACAGAACCTATTCCAGCTGTGCCGAATGACTGCGCTAGATCCTGCTAGAGAAAAGGACCGGTGCATGCAGGCTTTTAGGTATTCATTACCTAGAGCAACTCTACAACAGAGAATTAGGTGTCACACTTGTATCAAGGACCTATACCTGTGATATTTTGACCTGTTCCATAAAATAATTTACTCTGCCACAACAAATGCTTTTTTGCCCCTATAATATAGAGCAAAAATGTTCTCAAGACACTTCTTAGCTGTAATATAATTTTTTTTAAATTTAATATATAAAATTTTGACCTAAAATTGAGCTTGACTAAAATCTGTATCAAGGAAGTCTACTATACTGTATAGGGAAAGTGTTGCTCTGCAGTGAATCTACTGGGAGCTGAGTCCTGGGGTTACTCTCCGCTTAGGTGCCGTACCGGGAATCCGGCCTGGGTGCCAAAGCATTGGTTTGTAGATTTATGGTTCCCCTACAAAGTAAATATAATAACTAGTAGTATAATATAATAGTATGATGTTGGGAACCCAACTGTGACCCGGCCTTGCTGTAGAACGAGTAGCTGTTGTCCTAGTCCCGAATAGGAAAGTATGCACTCGGCGCTTAGCCTTCGGTCAGTGTGAGTGATGGATTTATAGTTGTTGTTAAGTCCGTGTGTCGGGCGTGTAGCTAGTACTTCCGAAAGGGCTATCCGGGTTAGCGTGGGGTCCATAACGGGGCCGAGGACCGAAGGCAGAAGTCAGATGGACTACAGGCAGAAGCGGAAGTGCCGGGAACTTAGGGTCGGTTGCAGAATGGTTCAATCTGGTCACTAAGGTGTTCGAGGTCAAAGGGACTTGGCTTCAACTTATGTGTTGTGCCCTCCTCGATCGTCTGTGCCTAATTTCGGAAAGGAGACGGGAGTTTACCGGAAATGAATCGGAAACTGGGTGGGAGACTAAATCGGTATTCGTACTAGCGAACAGTCCAGTCGACTGGAAGACTATATACATGTGACTATCCTTATACTATCTTTGCCGGTCATAAAACAAGGAGAAAGGGAGTACAAGGGCTCAATATAAAAGAGAAAACAAGGGAGTGAGGTACGCGATGGGCCTGCATGTCAGTTATCAAGGTAACGGAACCTTGACTTTGGAGTCTTCAGAGGTTTGGGATCGCGGATCCTCAGAATGTATGTCAGACATCCAGGAATCGGTTATCCAGGCTTGGTCGGTCAGAAAGGTCTCGGAAATGATGTGGGTGGTTGTGGTGTTTAATGAGGGTTTGTTTGGTGGCATGGGCTATAACAGTTGTAGCCTAATGGCTAGTGCGATGGGGGGCAACGATATAACTATAATTGCTTGTTTTTGGTTACTGTTCTACACTAAATATCTCTTGTATTTATATGAAATAGAAAGGTGATTGGTAAGATGAAAACTTCACAGAGTGAAGTTTAGAAGCCGGCCTAATGCGGCCGTGTGCGTGGTACACCCGCATATATGCGGTGGAGAATGATATATGTGAAAACGTCACAGGGGATAGGATATAAATAGAATAGAATATGAAATAGACTGAATATAAATCCACATGCCAGTGTATCCCCTTCCCAACGTGTCCAGATGAGGCGAGCTGGCCCTTGGGGTAGGTATGGGGCCGGGTAGAGAGTGTGGGGTAAAACCCACTCCTAAAATCATGGAAATATTATCGTAGGTTCCTCATGATGTATATAACTTCGGTATGAAGTTGTGTCCTGGTTTGGGAATAGCTGGGGGAGATATTGCAGTGTGAATGTTGAATATATGTATAAAGTGACTCAATAGTCCCTGGTTCTAACAGTATTGTCCACAATGATCAAGAATAGAATAAAGGAATGTAAACTAGAATACAACAATGAAATATGACCAAGAATGAAAGAATAGAAGTGTGAGTGAAAATAGAACAATAGAAAGTGGCTGAATATAAAACAATAGGGTCATGGCCAAGGCTAAAACAATAGAAAAATGTCCTGAGGTAAAATAGGCCAAGAAATAAAGAATAAACAGGGTGGGACTAATGGATAATGAGTACGGGAAGAGTGGATGATGCACAGGAATGGAGAATGTGGATGATGAATGTGCCAAACTGAGACTAACGTACCAAGTGACTTGTATGTCGCTTGGTCATGTCAAGCGTCGGATTACTGACGGACTTCGGTACTGCTGAGGGGTGTTGTCGAAAGGTAGGGTGGACTATGGCCAAGTCCTGCAGGCCAAGAGTAGTGGCATTGGCTTCAACATACTCGTGCATTGTGCCCTACTTGCCATGTGTGCCACTGTATTTGCAACAGACAGATACTTGGGGGGATGCTGAGGATGCCAGCCCCAGTCAAGGACTTAACAGAAGAGAAGAAGGTAGAAGGGCCTAAGCCTAGTCGATACCCAGAATGAAGAAGTATGTACATCCATGTCCTACTTATATAGGTTAAGAAGCAACATGTGGAATAAGGAATGTGGGACAACAAGGTATGCAGAGCATGTGGTCATTGTCCACAATGAACAAAATTAGAACAAGGAATGCAAAGCGGGGATAAAACAATAAAAAAAAGGATAATAGAATGTGTCCAAGGATAGGACAATAAGAGGTGCCAGACTATAAGACGAGGCTGGTTAACCGAGGATAATACAAGGAGAGAAAGTGCGAAGGTAGGAGAGATTGGAGGGTGAGGGCGAGGAGTGTGCCTGGCAGATGAGCATGACCGGTGTTCCGGGTGCCATGCATGCGGTTGAAGGACATTGGGTGGTGGATGTAGAATGGTTGTTCAGTCAGTATTGCCAAGCAGGCGGGCCTCGGTGCATGGATGTGACAGGTCGCTTGTATGTGGAATTAGACTGATCGTTTGGTCGACACTGCCAAGTTACCTGATACTTGGTATGTGTACTTGACAGTACCTCCCCCTTAGTAGCTGAATCCATGAAGCTGGTAGGTGGAGTTTGAAAATAAGGTTTGGGATGCCTAATGTGATGTCACGGAAGGTTTGGGATCTAGCACCCAAACCCCAACCTCCACCATCATTTCATTGTGCAACCTCACCAATGAAAAAAAAATTGGACTACGAGATGGATGAAGAAAATGCAAGGATTACTGAACTCAAGACAAAAAGGGTGGAAAGGCAGCAGAAGTGTAAGGAGGTAGAAGCTGCCCAGATTGCTGAGGAGCAGGCCAAGGTGAAAAAGAAAGAGGAGGAGGCTGTCTCAGAGCCAGCAGAGGCTGCAAAATCAGTAGCAGAAAATGCAGAGGCTGCAAAGAAAGTGGACAAGGTGGAAGCAGCATCCAAGGCTGCTGAAGAAAAATAGGTAGCTGATGCTGCTACTGAGGCTGAAGTGGCTGACAGGCAGCTAGTGAAGGAGGCTAAAGAGGCCAAAAGATGACAAGCCAAACATGCTTAGACAATGGAAATGGATGCCCCAAAAAAAACAGGGGAGGAGGAGCCCCCCAGGGATGTGGGGGAACATGGTGGAACACCCAATGATAAGGGTGTTGACAATATGGGGGCTCCTGAGAATTAAAGAGTCCCAAGAACCTTCACACACAAGAGGGGTAGGAGTGTGGAGGCAGGGCCTAGTAGGGAGACAAAGGGCAGTAAGCCCAGGGGGGCCAAGGTAAGTCAGAAGTCTTTTCTTTATTATATTGTTTTAATTTTTCTTGACAGCACAAAAAGCAAACCAAAAAGGAGTGGATGCATGAGGATGGGCCTCCCTTCCCAATATGTGTCAAATGTCAAATATGGGGACAAGTGCAATGTCCCCTCGGTCAGGGCTGTATGTCATCAATGTAATGAGTGGAAGGTCGGGTATAGGCTGGCAGCCTCTTGGGCTCGAAAATCAAGAACCAAAAGGAGACTGAATTGGAGAAGGAGAGTGAAGTGTGGGAGAGTGAGGAGGAAGATAAGGAGGAGGAGGAAGAGCAGCCAAAGAAGCGGCCAAGGAGGGCCACTGCCATGCACCTGAGCAGTGTTAGAACCAACAGATTTTTCTTAGTAATTATACACATTTTCCTGGTCATTTCAAGACTAAAACCCGAATATTTCACCCAATTCTATTCCCCTCAAGGGGAAACTTCTCACAGGGTTCAAAGACATTACAAAGGACCTGCAGGAATATTTTCATGATTTTAGGGACATTTCTGGATGAATACCACCTACATGGTCTGGTGCCTGACCCAAGGATCAAACTGCCCTTCAGGGCTGATGGAAGGGATATCATTGATGGACAAGCATTTTTCATAATGGATATTTTTCACTGAAATCTTTCTATCATTTTCTCAAATCTTTCCTTTCCCCATATACCCACGTTCCATCACGCACCCGACCGTATCAGAACGGACTCCGGTTTTACTCGGAGAAGATTTCATGATTATATAGCCCTTTTATTCCTTATAAATACCTAGATGTATCTACCTAAACTATAGACAAGTAGAAATCACTTTTCTACACCCCCACTCTCACTAAAACTCGAGATATCACCAAAACTCCATTCCGCGCTGAACCGAAGGTTAAGCGCCGAGCATCGCACTTTCCTATTTCGGACAAAAATCCCAGAAACTCGTCGTACCAATTCCTGGACTGAGAGTTAAGTTCTCAATACTAAATAATATTTTTACATTTCACCCTCTATTATTTCTACTTTGTGGGAGGACCAACAATTCCATAAACCGGCGCTTTGGCGCCCACGCCGGTTTCCCGGAACGGCGCCTAAGCGGAGGCTAAACCCGGGACTCAGCTCCCAGTAGATCATTGATAAAGCAACATTTTACCTAGCAACAAATATAATAAAAATCACGATAAAATCGAGGGAATTACTCTTCTATTTATAGAGCCAATAATTCAACATTCTTCCCCGGGAAAACCCATGGAAATCTAATCTGCTACACCAAACTACAAGCAGGAAGATAGCTATTGCCTAATTACTGAGTGCTCGGTACATGCACTTGACAGTGCTAACACATCTCTGGGAAGGGATGTGCACAGGGAGATTTACTATATAATAAAACATGTATTGGAATAAACAAATACAATTAATTCTCCCTAAACATTTTCCCCTCATTTCCCTTGTCCTCCCCTAAATTCAAGTAAACTATAATTTAACTGTTTCTAGACGATTTTCAGTTATGCTCTACATGCTTTCCATACCTTATCCCCCTTTTCATACCTTATGCCACCCTGTTCCACATTGAGGTCTTAACCTATATAAGCAGCATATGGATGTAGATAGTTCCTCATTCTGAATATCAACTTTTGACACACACCTTTCCAACCCCCAGTCTTCTGTCTGAAGTCCTTACTTGGGCTGACACCCTCAGCACTCTCCCAGGTTACTCTTCTCTCTGAAATCAGTGGCATGCATGGAAAGTAGGGCACAATGCATGAGTATGTTGAAGCCAGCCATGTCTGATCAGTCTACTGGACTTGGCAGATACCCAGCCAGCAACATGAAGTTGGTACTTTTTCATTAGTACTCAGCCCATGCAACCTTGGCACTTCCCATGCTTGACAGCAAGTTGTCAAGTAAGTCATAGCACTACTGAGCAAACAGGAATCCAGCTAGTACAAAAGATGTGGAAGGAAAATGTGGGCAATATAGTGTACAGGTGAAAAGTGCAGGTGAAAAGTGCCATAAAGCACAGTAAAGCGCATGTGTCTTGAGGCGTCATGATTGAGGACTCACATATTTCAACTTTCATTGGGAATTTGACAAGGATCATGTTAAAAAGCCAGCTAGTGGAAAATATGTGGAACCGCAAAGTGGAACCGCAAAGTGGATGATATAGTGTGGAGGTGAAAAGCGCAGGTGAAAAACACAGAAAGCGGAGAAAAGTAGATGTGTATTGTAGGCGCGTCATGATAGAAAACTCAACTCTTCCAACTTTCATTGGCAATTTGACAAGGATCGTGCCAAATAGCTCCCAAAGTGGAGAATATAGTGTGGAGGTGAAAAGCGCAGGTGAAAAGCGCAGCAGAAAAGTGGATGTGACTTGTCACATATTCCAATCTTCGTTGGGACTTGATAAGGATCATGTCAAATAGACTCTTTTATACATCAACCGTACTTTTTCTTTACTTAATCTTTTGATCGCAAGCGATTCTTGCGAAATTGTGGCGATGACTGTCGCAAGAAAGTCACACCACGTGATCATGTTGAATGTGGGCCTTCTTATTGAGGTCGGGTCACAGCTGACATCATAGTGTTAGCTCTCATGTCTTCTGAACCACCAACTATGACTCTTCTCGATATACCGTCCAACAAGCCTGGAATAGCATGGCAAGCCTCTTATTTCCTGCCAATGTCTGCGTTAACCATAGGTCACCGCCAGGAGCCCAAACACATGGAAAGCAAGGTTAACACTGGTGGACCCGTTACCAAACAGCAAGCGTTCTAATGAAGATATGCAGAATCGTGTTGAACTACAAACGCATCCCGTATAAGACACAGTGGGTCCCATACCCAGATATTGCCCCAACGCTGAAGAAACTTGGAGGCTCTCCGAGTGCCACTGATCCAGAAGGAACTCCACTCTACACCCTGCCTGCTATCATAGATTCAAGCGGTGGCTCTCTAATAGTCATAACCGACTCTCTAGCTATCGCTGAATACCTCGATGCAAAGTATCCCGAGCGCCCTGTGTTGCCGAAAGAAGGCAAGGCCTTCCAGTACATATTCGAGGAAAAGTTTAAGCGTATCATACTTCCCCACTTCCGGCAGATTCTTATACCTCTCATATGGCATATTTTGGATGAACGTAGCCAAGTGTATTACCGAGAGACGAGGGAGCGATGGTTTGAAAAAGGGAAAACGCTTGAAGAGTGGAGCCCTGAAGGACACGTAAGGGAAGGTCATTGGGCGTTACTCAAGACCGGCTTCGATACCCTTGCAGCGATTATGGACAAGAACGGCCCTGGTGTAACATATGTTGCGGGAGGAACCGAGCCTACTCGTGCCGATATAATTATTGTCGCGTACCTCGCATGGCTTATTGCGGCGACCCCGGAAGATTGGGAGAATAGGGTCCGACATTGGCACGATGGAAGGTGGGATCGTCTCTGGAAGATATCTCAGCCATGGAGGGTTGTTCAATAATGTGAGTCACACACTAGCTTCCTAGAACTTGTAAGGATTTCATGTGGAGGTTTATAGTAGTTCTTCAAAGTATGTTGGCCCAATGATATCAGCGATCACAAACTCGGAGTTTCGTGGGTGCCTACATCAAGCCCGTTTCACGTTTCCAAACTGTGCAAGATAGGGGGTCAAAGCATGACTGGCACCTTGGTATTAAGTCACAAGAGATGGAATAGAGCTGGTGTCTTGTGGGCGCTTGAAACACTTCAAACTGCCCACGGAACCTCCATTTGCCATCAATGTTTCCAACGGCAAGAACGCCGCCATGAGCCACACACATAACCACACTTTGCCACCGCCAGGGCTGCGAAAGTCACAAACGGCACAGTCATCCCAACTGATTCATTATCAAATTAAGTTATACCACGACATGTTTCAAGGGGAGAGACAAGTTCAGTATCCATGTCTTCACAGATTCCTCTATTGTGCTACTGGCGCTAACAAAAGATATGGAGACCCTGGGCAACTGTGCCCCACACAGGAACAGTGTATCCAATAATTATATGGGCCAGCGATAATCGGGGTGAACGCGATGAGATTAATTCAGTATAATCGCATCCATAGCTTGGAAAGGCCGTGGAATGTCCTTTCAAGGTGGAGGCATAACAAGTCTCAACTGATACAAACAACCTCCGTTAAGTGCCGATGTGGCCGAAGATTGGTACCAAAGCGGAGCTTGGAACTTAGTAAGGTATTGTGGGTCCATGATTGCCCATGCCAATCAAGCAATCATTCATCGGTATTTTCTCACGGCAATCACGACGAATGTCCCCGGTATATATAAGACAGCCCCCACCATAACCAGTGAACCAATTCCACATACTTCCACGTTTGCTCGTTCAAAGAACCATGGTTATTCCAACTTCTCCACCGGTTTCACCTGTAGACTTAGCCAATAAAGAAAATATTAAGTCGTCTTCTTCCGCAGTGCGGGATGCTAACGGGCCTAGACCTCGCTCCCAATCGACTAGCTCATCTTCCCCTGTTATTGTTGCTCGCCAAACTTACCCTAATCCCCATCCCCATTTGCCAATAAATGCGCCTGTTTGTACCGTTGACCCCGTCGAGTCCACGGATGTCCAGAACAGTGTCCCTGTAAATTCCTCTGTATCAAACCGTCAGCAGAAATGGCTGAGACTGCCGAGATACCTTGGGCGTCCAGCTTTTAAGGAGGTTTTGCCTGCAGCTCTCGAAGCAATACATGCTGACTTGAAGGGCGTTGCTTTGGAATAGATTCATGAAAAGTTGCTTAGTGTCGGGCAGGAGTGAGTATGCACCTCCTCTGTAGGATGTCTGAGCTAATGTGTCGGTTAAGTTTGCTTGCCGTCTCAATGAGCACAACAGTCAAAAATCCTCGTAACCATGTTCCTAGGGTGCTGGATGTCGTCATACATGACCTTCGCGCAGACCCGCCAACTCATCTTATGGCGTTATACTCTCGCCCTATTTTCCACGTTTCCATCCACCCCGTGCACTCACTCGTTCTCGCCGCCACCTGCGCGCGCCTTCCCATTTTCCCCTCCTCCACACCTATCAAACCTTCCGAAGTCGGAAGTACACTGACTCTCCCTGTCCTTTCTCTCTGTCTGCCAAATATGGAGACGTTCCCGATCCTCCTGCGCTTCCTCTACAACAAACGCGGAGCGCAGCTGCTCGGCTCTTTACTCCCGATGCATCCCCCCGAGCCGTTACAGTCCCTTGATCAACTCTCCCAGACATATGCTGCAACTTTTTCTGTACATGCGCTCTTGTCCCATGCAGCCAGGGTGCACGGGTTATGGAGCAATACCTCAGCTCTGGGCGTATTCGACGAGACGCTCTGACGAATTGTCGCAATGGTATGGGAGGTGCTGGGTAATGCGATAGCAATTAGCGTTGCGAAAAGCAGGCAGCCGGTGCAGCCTGGATCACCCGTTTAAGTATAGCGACGTTCATCATCGTAAGGTTATTATTTTCAGTTGTCAACTCGCTTTTCTCTTCCACGTCGCTAATTACAAATAATGCCACTCTTAATTGCATTATGCATAGGCTGTGCGCTGTTTCTAGCTTTATTGATATGAAATCTTTCCTTATGTTACTGCCCCTGTTGCTGCTTTGCTCCTTGTAGTTTGGTGTAGCAGATTAGATTTCTGTGGGTTTTCCTGGGGCAGAATATTGAATTGTTGGTTTCATAAATAGAAGAATATTCTTGGGTATTTCTTGGTTATTTTATTGTATTTATTGTGAAGGAAAATATTGCTATGTTGCAATTCTACTGGAAGCTGAGTCCTGGGTTTAGCCTCTGCTTAGGCACCGTTCCGGGAAACTGGCCTGGGCGCCAAAGTGCCGGTTTATGGAATTGTGGTCCTCCCACAAGGTAAAAATAATAGATGGTGAAATGTAAAAATGTTATTTGTTATTGAGAACTTAACTCTTGGTCCAGGAATTGGTACGACGAGTTTCTGGGGTTTTTGTCCGAAATAGGAAAGTGCGATGTCCGGCGCTTAACCTCAGTTCAGCGCGGATAGGAATTTAAGAAGATCTCGAGGTTTAGTGAGAGTGGGGATGTAGAAAGGTAACTTCTACTTGTCTATGGTTTAGGTAGATACATCTAGGTATTTATAAGAAATGAAAGGGCTATGTAGCCATGAAAAATTATCGGACTGTAATCGGAGGCCGTTCTGATACGGCTGGGTGCGTGATGGAACGTGGGTATGTGGGCAAGGAAATAGATTGGGGCCATGCCCTGGAAAAAGATAGAAGAACTGAGAAAACTAACATATTAAAATATTGTGCCCATCAATAATCTTCCATCCATCAACCCTGGGGGACTATCTGGGTTCTTGGGTCAGGCACCAGGCCAATTAGGTGGTATTCATCCAAAGATGTCCCTAAAATCACGAAAATATTCCTGTAGGTCCTTTGTATTGTCTTTGAACCCTGTGAGAAGTTTCCCCCTGAGGGGAATAGAATTGGGGGAAATATTTGGGTTGTAGTGTTGAAATGAACAGAAAAATATGTATAATTACTAAGAAAAATCCCATTGGTTCTAACACTCCTGCCGTCTCTGTTTGTTAGATTTCATTAGTTGAATTAGATCAGTTAGTCGGAGTTTGAACAGGACTTTAATAAAAAATATTGAAAAATCCTTAGGTTACCACGCTCTCGAACACGTGCCCAACATTGTGTGAAACACTCTGCCCTTTCACAAGTAGAAGGCAGCTGCAGCAATCGTGGGTGGGTTGCTCTTAGTATTAGTCCTCAACCGCACACAATTTTTGAAATACCTCCGAATCAGGCTCTGAGGCAGTGTATATTTTCTCCCCATGCTCACACTCATTTATCACTTGACAGAAGACGGCAGAAAAATTTTCAACTGTAATCTGTTGTTTGGAGTTGTAAACTAGGTTTCCTTGGGGTTTCCCACGCTAGAATATCGGAGAGTCGATACTACAAATAGGATAATGAGTCCCTGGATTTTACTATGATTTTTATTGTATTTATCGCTAGAGAATATATTGTGCTATTGATGATCTACCCTAGGCTAAGTCCCGGGTTTCACCACTGCTTAGGCGCCGTTCCGGGGAACCGGTCTGGGCGCCAAAGCGCCGGTTGAGCAAGTTGTGGTTCTCCCACAAGAGAAACTTTAATGTTTAGATGTATAATATAATAGTATATGATGTGGGGAACCCAGCTGCAACCTGGCTTGACTGTATGACGAGTAACTGTGGTTCTACTCCTAGATAGGTAGGTCAGCACTCGGCGCTTAACCTTCGGTTCAGCGTGAGGCAAAGATATTTGAGTGTAGCCTAAAGGCTAGTGTGATGGGGAAAATATTTCTTGTATCCGTTGTTAACTACTTGTAACTACAGTTTGTTTTATACACATGTATCCCGTGATGTAACTATAATCTGTAGTTAGTGAAAACTGTAGAGCATATGCAGGGCCGGCCCATTGTGGACTGCCCCGATGGAATCTTCATTGAGATATGACACCTGTCAGTGGTGCCATTTGAATAGAAATGCTTCTCCCTTTGTTCCCTTCTTGTGCGCAACAAATATCTCCTTCCTGAGCCATGTCCCATGTCCTCCCCTCCTGTCTTTCTGTCAGCTGTCCTCGGTGGCAGCATATATGCGCCCCGGATTCACTATCTCTTGTTCCTCTGCATGTGAGTGCATTCCCCTATATCCCCTGTATGTCCTCCTATTTGTTTCCCTGCTTCCCCTTCTGTATCTCATTCAATAACTACTCTTCCGGATCATGGGGCTAGCTAGGTATGAGGCCGGGTACATAGAATTACACAAAATATTTCCCTAAATTCCTGTAAATATTCGTACAGATTCCTTGTGATGCATATAACTTCTGTGCAGAGTTGCACCTTAATCTGGGAGTGATTGGGGGAGATAATACAGTTTTAGTGTAGGAAATGTGTACAATGCCACTCAATAATATTTCGTCACAACATAATCGTTCTACCCTGGCAGTGATGGTAGTAAATTATGGTAACTGCATGTACTTGTTGATTGTGTTGATTGTTGCACTCCAGGAGACATGTATGAATTCCAACAAACTGCGAACTGCGAAATGAACCGAAAACCCACCATCTTAACTCCTTGACCAGATTTTATCGAGGGGTCATTTACTTTTTACTTTTTCATTTACTTTTTTTTTGGGGGGGGGGCTGAAGTGGACATGGTTGCATCCACTCCGTATTGATTCATAGGATCCTCAGAATTTTTTGGCAAACTATTGGAATTTGTGCACTGGTGGAAGGATATAAACAACTGTTTATTTCTACTAGTTGAGTGTGACATCTATCAAATACCATGATTTCAATAGGTGATATAACCTCCGTAACTCCAGATTATCACGATTGCCAATACTACTCCTTATTTTTTAATAGGAGCGCTTATGATAAACTTTGTGTAAGAGTCATGGACGACTTTGAAATTCTCGCATGTTTTGCAGAGCTTAGGTGAGAGAAGGAAGATCATCGCTTGGACACATTTCTCGATTACCTCTCTCTCTACATTGCTGAGACAACCGGCACTACGGTCGCAGATGCGCCAGATCCGCGGGATAAGATCATAGGAA